>JZKD02S1722027.1:380201-399638 GCA_000966675.3 Picea glauca
GGAATTTGGATCTGTTATGAAGAAGTTATGATGTTTTTACCCGAAACACCTGTTTTAGACTAGTTTCAGGACTAGCCACAAACCCTATTTTCCACGGAGTGTAACTCCAAAAATAAAACAACCCACATTATAGATTGTTTACCACATATACTTGGATATGTTTCCTCAATGGAATATCAATTTCACGGTCTGAATCATTCTAGAAAAAAAGTTATTGCGAAAATGGTGAGATGACCTGTAAATAACATACCTTACAAAGCATCATCAAAAGAATTTATCCTCCCTTGAATTCCGACCTTCTTTTCTTCACCTTCCCTTTGAAATTAGGCTTAGATATCCTTTGGTTACCTTAGACACCTATATATATTCAATATTCTCAAGTGTGATCTAAAATGAGAGAGCCTTGCCTCTTATTTATACTCTCCAAGTAGCTTCCTTAAAAACATCTTCTAGGTCACTTTGCCCACTTTCCTTATTTTAGGGTTAACCCACTTCTAATTTCTCCATTAAATTTATTATTTAAATAATTTATTTTGTATTCACTTTTAAATATAGTACACTCATCACTTTAATTTTATTATTTACCTTCTAAATTATCTTAAACCACTTTGACTACTTTGACCTTTTGGGGCTTGTAGATGACATATGAGGGTCCTCCAACTTCGTAAGGCCGTAACTCTCAAACCACAAGGAGTTATGTGACGTTCCACATACCACCAGAAATGGAACGACATGTAATATCCATATATAATAGTATTACTTGAAAATATATCAAAACTCATACCATTATCCATCAAACAAACTTGGGTCCATTACCCAAACTAGGGTTCTCCAACTTCTCATGGCCATAACTCTCTAACCGTGAGGAGTTATGTGACATTCCACATACCACCAGAAATGGCATGAAAATAACTATCCATATAGGATAGTTTCACTGAAAAATTCACCGACCTTCATCTCATTATTCCACAAATAATCATTGGTTCTCTAACCATACTTCTAGGATAACTCAATCCACAAAGCATCTTCCCGTGAGGGATTTCACCATAAGGGGACCACTTTGGAGTTCATCCATTTGTACTTATTATCAACCATGACAAAACAATAATGAGTCATATTTACATCAAACAAACTTGGGTCCATTACCCAAACCTTTGTGCTATCGAGCGTTTTTCAAGGGTTGACATCAATGACAACTAACCTTAATCAACAAAGAAGTGATCATATAAATGCAAAAATTATGTAGCTCAACATTGTAAGTGGGATATGATACTTTATTATTGGGATTAGCAACAGGTTGTGCAGGTAGTTGGGTTGGTATTGTAGTTTGGGTTGATTATAATTGAAGTTGCGGTGGTTGTGAAATTTGTGGTTGTTGCGATTGATTTGAATATGATTGTTGAGATTTAGAGGGGTTTTGTGTAGGGTATTGTGTGTATTACTGCTACATGGGATAAGGATGGGTAGGCATGATTCCATAGGAATATCCCCGCCAAACTTGTTTCCAAGGTTGGTTTTGGACTTGTTGTGGTGCCCATGCTTTCCAAGGCATAGGTATGGCCCAATTCCATTGGGGGTGTTTTTGAGAAAAATAAGGATTAAATTGTTGAGAGGGGTCTTGAGATATACTTGGATTCCTAGGCTTCCAAGGTCTTTTTTGTGCAGCAAAACATAACTTTTCTGTAGCTCCTTGAGTTTCTTGGTAGGCTACCTTGAGTCCTGGTAGAGATAGGAATTTTTCTGTAGCATGATTATCTGCACATATACCATAAAGATCAATGTTATCTAGAAAACATTCTTTTAAAGGGTGCCTCTTTGCACATTTTGGAAAAAAAATAGTTAATGTTGCATCCTCTATCTCTTTCTTTTGCTTAATTTTCAATGTGTCTATTTGAGAACCAAGAGTATTGAGAATGTTTGTTTTAAAATTGTGCAATAAATTGCCAATCTTTGCTCTACTTACCCCATCAATGGCTGATTTATTGACCCTAGAGATATAATCCCTAGGTCCCTTACCATATTTGGACTTTCCTCGAGAAATATGCTTGCATAAGTCACAAATTTATGGATAGGTTAAGTGACATTAAGCTCAATACATCAATCCATTCATCTCTAATTTACCTCAGTAAAATGACTTTCAAAGTATCCAAATCTAGATGATTTTGTTTTTCTCTTTTAACAATATAATGAAATCTTTCTAAATAATGTTCAATGCTCTCTTCTTCTTTTTGTGTCATCTCAAACATTTCCACTCTCATTCCTCAATTTGTACAATAATCATTATATTTTTCAAGGAATGTTTTCCTTGTTTCATCCCATTTTTTTATTGCATTTGTTCCCAATCCCATAAACCAATGTAATGCATCATCCTTAAGTGTAGCTGGAAACGACTTCAATTTTTGAGCGTCAGAAGAATAATCATATCTATGAAATAACACATCAAATTTGAAAAGGAAAATTTTCGGGTCTTTGGTTATCATACCATGAAAGTTAGGAAGTGTTGAAGGCGATATATTCTTCATTTAGACTACAACTGTTGGATCTAAGATTGGAAATTCAAATTCATTCTCAACAATTAATGTACATGTTCCTTCTTGTCTTTCTTCATGTTCATGATACTCTCCACCTCCAGGTACTCTTTCTTCTTCTTGTTCAATGTATACTCCAAACATATTGTAATCTTCAATATGAACAGAATCCTCTGAAGGTGCAGAGAGTTATGGTTCTTCAATAGGATTTTCTAGAAATACAATCTCAAGATAACCACTAATTATTTGTTATTCTTGAGGTTTGGATGGAAGTATGACAACTTGTTGTGAGGTTGATGGAATCTTTACTGTTTTAGAACTGCCTTCTCCAACTTTTCTTTTTCCTTTTGCTTGTGTAGTCACAATTCTTCTTGTTCTTCCTCCTCTTGCAGTTCTACCTGCAGAAGGATTAAATGATGGTGTGGCTCTTACAGTACCATGTGATGAAGTGGGTGAAGTGGTGTTTGGTGTACTTTTACTGCGAGTGAATCTACCTCTATTATCCCTATGTTTATTCATGCATCCTACTTATCATGACTTAAAAAAAAAGGAAAACTAATTCCTTTTTGCACTTCCCTGGCAATGATGCCAAAAAATGTCAGTCAGTCCAATTGACTGAACTATGTTACATTAAATTATTGACCATGGGATGGTAAATTGATGAAGTACACGGAAATATATATGCAGACACTAGTCCTAATATAAATGGTTGTTGTTGCAGAAATATAATTTCTTTATGTTGCTATAGAAACATAATTTATGTTGGCTGCAGAAAAAACAAAGTATGCAAATTAAGATGTAGGAAATAACTTATTTAAAACCCAAAAATAGGAAGGATTTTGATTATCTGAGATTAACAGTCTACTAAATTATTAATCACATTATTTCGACTTACTGGATTCAAAAGAACAATTAATTATTCAATTACTACTCTCTATGTATCAGTCTAACTTGTGCAATAGAACATAAATACATTAACTGCAAAAAATGAAAGAAATTAAATTGTAAATCACACAAGCAGAAATTATAAATGAATCACGGGACTTGAATGTAAACAAACGACACAACTATAGATGTAAATCTCACAACAAGAAATATAAAGAAGCAGTGAACTCGTCTTCATGCCCCACTCCCAATTCAAAGAACGCTACTTGAAGAAACTCGTATATGACTTAGAAAATGATAAAATCAACACATCTATTTAACTCAGAGATATAGGAATCAGATTCTTCTTATTACTGGGAAATTCAATTACAGTTCATCAATATTAAGCAAAATATGTTTATCAAAGTCTAATTCCATATATTTATACAATAAGATGAGATTGGTCAAATCCACATGAATGATGATGGGTGTTCTATATGTACTAAAAACACTGTAAAAACCCTCAATTAAATTGTGAACCCGGGGTAAGTAAACTTAGAGTTGTAGAAAAATATATGCCAAAGGTAGAAGGTTGGTAGGAGTATAATCTAACTAAGGAAGGCAACTATCTAAGACTAATCTTCTCAAGAAAAAATATCTAATGAGAAAAACCTACTAAGCAACTTGAAACTAGGTAATGTAAGTACTTTTGGGCTAAGGGTTGATGGATAGTTCCTAAGAAAGAAAATGAAAACTCTATGTAAAACAAACTAGTTTAACAATAAGCAAAAACAAACTACTAAGCATAATACACAAATGACAAAAGCAAACTATTTTAACTTGCCAACCTACATTCAATGAGCAACTACCATATGAAAGCAAATAAAGCAAATAAATAAACAAGTAAGCAAAGACACCTATCTAACCTATTAAAGAAAATAGACAAGCAAGCAAAGACACCTAACTAACCTACTAAAGAAAACGACAAGTAAGCAAAGGCAACTAACTACTGCAAGCAAAAAATTGTCATTGAACAACTATCTAGCCTAAGAGGCAAGTGGACTAAGTTCCTAATGAAAAACTGTTTCTAATGCATGAAAGGAAATCTAAGAGGTAACTAGACTAAATGCTCAATGCAATGCATGAAAGGAAATCTATTCTATTGAAAGAAAGAAAGACTAACAACTAATTCTTAATCTATGATAAGAAAAAATACTATCTAATCTATCAAAGCAAAGTCTATCTATCCTACAAAAACAATAAAACTATTTTCTAAACTATAGAAGCAAGAAACTATCTATTCTAATCTACGAAAGCAGGAAACCATTCTTTAATCAGGAAATCAAGAGAACTATTATTTAACCTATGACAATTCAAATATAATCCTGGTGGTTGTGTGAATGTCTTCGGTGTCAGATAATATCTCGATGGCACTTGACAACAAAGGACAATTCCAATGGTATAAGCTCAATACTAATCTCAATGGAAAAATGAAAGGTATGGATTAAACAATCCAATGAGAGTTTAGCCATGACAAAAATAATGTTAAATACCCTGCATATTCATGTACAAACCATCAACAACATAACAAGATCATCATTATTTAACTAAGAAGTTTAATTGCATTTTAATTCTAGGAAAGGAAATTGCATAAAACAAAACTATGCTATGTCTACTCTAACCATTCAAACTGCAATAAGGAAATAAGTAAAAACATAAATTAAACTATGAAAGTAAATTAACAATCTACATTAACCAACAACTAATTAAATGAAATCTGATATAAAATTGAAGTAAACAAGCTATAATAAAAAACTGAAATTAACTCTATCCATCCATCAATCCTTGTCAAAAGAAAACCCAAATTAAAAACTTTGTTCTATCTAATTAAAAATCTGTTTTAAGATTAACTGTAAAATCATAAAAGAAAACATAATCTAACATCTAAATGCACATGGGGTTAGTATAGAGAGAGAGAGAGAGAGAGACTTTCTAATTGCACACAGGGTTAGTATAGAGACTTGCAAGCCTGTTCCTAATCTACAAAATCAGTGCATGCTAATACATACCATCATCTAACCTGCAAAGGAGAATCAAAACAACTAAGCTACAACAAACTAGTTAGCACAATAAAAAGATGGATGTACTTAAAACAAAAGAGAGAAATTAAATTAATAAATGCATAAATAAAAATGAAGAAAGTTACCAGACTGCTGGTGGTCCCCCCATCAAGTCGTGGTCACTCTCTAAAAGCACACCACGAAATCAACATGCCGAATTCACCATAAAAATTCAAAAACCCAGTTCTGGCATAATTCTGGCAATCTAAAAACTCAAAACAGAGTAAAATCATTTTTTTGACAATTCTAATGCTTATGCTACTTGGTTAACTATCATCTGACCATCCTAGTGGTATTTATAAGCTTACAGATAAAGTGGTCGACCACAGGAGGGTCGAACCACTTCTAATTTCAGAAAAATACAATAAATGATGCCCTAACTGACAAAACAAAGCAAGCCAATAATCGCCTTCTTTGGACAAGTGAAATCTAGTTGTCTGGAGCTTAGTAGCTGGAGGGGATAATCATGAACAAAACCCATGTTCCTGATTCGCCCAACACTGGTCTCCAATTCCATAACCGCCAACTCGCCTTCCATTTCTGTACAATACAGAGTGCTGGACAAAGTGCCAGATCGAGTGCCAGAACGAGTGCCAGATCAAGTGCTGGATGAAACATAGTGCGATTTTGCCCTGTAACACCAAAAAACGTGAATTAGCTCTTAGAAATCATAAAACAAGATGAATTGTACTTGATTCAATCATTAAATATGAATTACACGTACCTTATGGCGATCATACCATTTTATCATGAAATTATTCAAAAAGGTCCTTTAAAAGATGAAAAAGGCATATGTACATGTAGCAAAAATGTATAATAACCGTCATGAAAATGATCATATCTTGGGCCCAACATTACCCCCACACTTACGATTTTGCAGGTCCCACTGCAAACAAAAAGAAGTTACCCCTTGTGACTAGGCTTGCTGAGGAGGATCAGCTTTGGAAGCCTCTCCTTCTTGATTTGTAGACTTAGCCTTGTGCCTCTGGTGTTGCTTTAATTGTGATCTGAGGCTGTGGTTAGATTTAGTCATTTCATCTACCAACCGTTGAAGGGAGTTGACATTTTCCTGAAGGACTGTATTTTCATGATGAAGGTGTGCATCTACTGTCTTCCTCTCTTCCAACTATTGGAGAAGATGATGGTTTTCTTTTTGTAGCTGCTCTATGGTTGGGACATAATTGATGATCTCCAAGGAAGGCTTATATTTTTTGAGGGATGTGGACAATCTATCAGTTTTAGGATCTAGATTGAGCATGGGTGAAGTAGGAGTGATGGGAGATCGATAAGGTGAGGTAGGTTCTGATTTTGTTTTCCTTAGTGGCTTTAATTCATTAGCATAAAATTCTATAGGTTTCTTATGAGGGCTCTCAAGGTCGAAGGACACTTGATCTAGATGGATATCGGTGGCCACCCACCTTTTCCAACTAGCTCAAAACAATTTTCTAGCAATTTTGGTAATTCACTATTTTTAGTAGTTTTCATTTCCGGAGCCTTTTTGAGGCCCTAAATGATGTTTTTTGGGAAAGTAGGTTTGCAATATGGAAGTTCCTTCCATATTGCACCTAAAATGAATCTCCTCGATGATACCTTTCCAACGGGCTATCATACACCTAAACAAAGATCGAATGCAAAAGTTACGACCCTAGAAAGTTGATGTACTAACTTACCCAAACGGGGCCCACATGACTTTTGGTGCTTCATCTCCTAGGGTTAGGTTTTTGGATGTCTAGGGTTTTTGACATTCCTTCTTATTGTAAAAAGGCCTTTAGAGCCTCATTGTAATCATCTTCTTTCGAATGAGCGCAGTCGTCACATCTCTTCTCAGAGATAAGCTGCCACCATTCCAGCAAGCTTGTTTTCACTGCATTTTACAGTTTCCAACTTATTTCTTTATTAATAGAAAACCAATTTTACTGTATCTCTGTTATTTTGTGTTAAGCACCTGTTAATAATCTACATTCATTTCGTTCTGCTCATAAAATCTGGATCAGTGGTATCATAGCGGTCTGGTCCTTGTCGTCTTAATGCATGTCCCCAATGAGGTCGGAGTACAAAGAGTTGGGTCTCGAGATTGTTTCTCTTGAGGACAAAAGCTCTTGCACGCCCAAGCGACCTCTCATGGAAGGAGAAAAGAAAGATGACAGGACAAGAGATCCTTTCAAACTATTGATTGAGGAATCCCTCACGCAACAAAGGAACGAGATGATGGTTAGTTTCGCGCAAATCCTTCGGCGACTACCAACAGGCTACGCATCTTCTTTAAATGGAGGCGTCGCCCCCTTCAAGGTACAAATAAACTTCGATATTCCTATATTTGAAGGTCAGATAGACGCAGATGCTGTAGAAAAGTGGTTGAATCTACTAGAAGGGTATTTTTCTATCCATAACTTTTCG
Organism: Picea glauca; assembly: GCA_000966675.3. Classification (NCBI taxonomy): domain Eukaryota; kingdom Viridiplantae; phylum Streptophyta; class Pinopsida; order Pinales; family Pinaceae; genus Picea; species Picea glauca. The sequence goes on from JZKD02S1722027.1 coordinate 388,111, forward strand.
AATAGAGAAAAAATTACTTTTGCGCTCCTCAAAGTCGTTCCCCATGTCAAAGATTGGTGGGAAAATTTCTGTGAGAAAAAGGAAATAGAGGAACCCTCACTATTTTCATTCACGACCACCTAGGAATCCTTCAAGGATGCTATTAAGGAACAATACTACCTTGTTGGAAGTTATGACTACTTGTATACCAAATGGACCACACTGCGACAATAAAGAGACCAAGTAGTGCCAGATTTCACAAATATCTTCCATACCTTGCACACCAAGATGGGTATCAAAGATTCAGAGTGACATCTGGTGCTAAAGTATCGTGGTGCTCTACATAGGTACATCCAGACCGAAATGGAATTTCTGGACATCTCATCCTTGGGCGCGGCCTACAGATATGCCGTCAAAATCGAGCAGAAGCTCAAACAAAAGACGTGGCTATTTGGGCCTGGGAACCCCTCACAACAAAAGCCAGGAAAGGGTGGCCCCAACCCTTAGAAAAAAGGGCAGAGGAAAGATGGACAATATCAGGATAATCAACCCAAGCTGCAAGCAAAGAAGGACACCGTAAATACAAAGAAAGACACTGGGAAGTGGTGCGACTTACATAAGAGCCCTTGGCATAACACTGTTGATTGCCGTTCAAAGTAGTCACTGGTGGTCGAAGTGAAAGCCTCTGAATCATATGCAGATTCTGACTCTGATCCAGAACCAGAAAGGGGAAGACAGATCATTGACGTGGAACCTAGTGCCACCATTTCTACCACCAAGCTCCAACCTGGTGAACCAAACGAGCTAGAAGAAGGAGAGTGCCTCTTCCATTCACAGATGTGGGTAAAAGGCACCCCACTACACTTCATCATTGATAGCGGTAGCCTGAAGAACCTCATCTCAACAGAGGTCGTCAAGTGGCTGGCCCTGCCAACAACGCCGCACCCACAACCATACACCATTGGATGGCTCAGCCAAGGAAGCGATCTCCGTGTCAACCAACAGTGTCGACTGTCGTACAACATCAAGCCCTTCAAAGACGAGGTATTGTGTGATGTTGCTCCTCTCGAAGTTTGTGATGTTCTTTTAGGACAACCTTATTTATGGAAATGTCATGCTATATATGAGTCTAGGCCTCATAGTGTTATTATTACTTTGAACAATAAATTGTACAGGATACCCAAGGCAGTCCCACCTAGTGCTATTTCCTTGATCTCTGCTAAGAAATGTAGGAAGGTCATCTCTTAGATGGGGAAGTTTGTCTTCTTCGTGATTCGCTCTCAGAATAAGCGAAAGATCACAACCACATCTAGGGTCTCTGCGACCGACCTCTCCACACAACATAAGCAAGTATATAAGGTCATGGAAGAATACTCGAATATCTTCTCCTCACCTACATGGGTACCTCTACACTGTCAAGTCAAGCACCTCATCGATCTGACCCCCAACGCACCGCTGCCCAATGGGCCAGTCTATCGTCGCTCTTTGTTAGAGAATGAGGAGATCAAGTGACAGATCCAAGAATTGATCCACAAGGGGCACATCCATCCCATCTCATCACCTTGCGAGAGCCCAAACATGCTGGTACAAAAGACAGATGGAACCTGATGACTTTGTATTGATTACCGGGCTCTGAATAAAATCACAGTAAAAAACTGGTACCCGATTCCCTGAATTGATGACTTCCTTGATCAACTCACAGGGGCCAAATACTTCAGTAAGATTGATTTGAAGTCTGGCTACCACCAGGTCCTGATAGAACATACAGATGTATGGAAGGCTGCCTTCAAGTCGAAGGAAGGCCTTTTTGAATGGTTGGTCATGCCCTTTGGTTTAACAAATGCTCTAACCACTTTCATGAGGATGATGGATGATATCCCGTGACCATTCACCAATACTTTTGTAGTGGTGTATCTGGATGGCATTCTAATTTACATCAAGACTTGGGCCGAACACTTGCAACATATTCAACAGGTTCTACACACCTTGTGGTAGCACAAGATATACGCCAACTTGGAAAAATGATCCTTCGGCATGGACAAGTTCCATTACCTGGGCTACATCATTGATCAACATGGCGTACATGTGGATCTAACCAAGATCCAAGTCATCCATGACTGGCCATCCCCAACCACACTCACTAAGCTTCGGAGCTTCTTGGGCCTTACCAATTTCTACCATAGGTTCATGCTGGGATTCTCCCATATTGCATGGGCCCTCAGCCAAATAAACAGGGGTGGTGGTAAGGAGAAATTTGTGTGGGGCCGGTCCCAACAACAATCGTTTGATGATTTGAAGAAGCACTTGTGCTCAACCCCAATACTTTCACTACTAGACCTGCAACATCTCTTTGAGATTGAGACAGATGCTTCAGACTATGCCGTGGGTGCCATTCTCACTCAACACGGCCACCCCGTGGCCTATCATAGTGAGACACTGTCATATACTCTCCATAAATACCCTACTTACGACAAAGAAATGTAATCCATTGTGCAAGCTTGCTACTAGTGGAGAAATTACATTCTTGGGAAGGAGACAATCATCCATATTGATCATAAGCCACTGCAGTTCATGCAGACACAAGGAAAATTCCAGAATGACCACCATCAAAAGTGGTCCACATACTTGCAACAATTCCACCTCAATATCAAGTATAAAACAAAAAGAACCAATCACGTTGCTGATTGCCTCAGTATACCACCAGTCACGACACTCACCACGGTGCTAGACTCTTGCGACCATGAGACCTATGGATGGCCCCAACTCTATGAGACAGACCCTGACTTCACCACCACCTACCAAATTTTGGGTGCAAACACAGTTGTTGATAATTTCCATCTTCAGGATGGGTTGTTGTGTCATCTGAGCCATATTTGTGTTCCATCAAGTGAGCGAGAAAAGATGATCTGGGAAGCCCACTATAGTCGGCTGGCATGACACTTCGGTGTCGAAAAGACAATGGTGATGCTACATAAACATTTCTACTGTCCGAAACTTCGATAGGAGGTCAACAAGTATATCAGGTCTTGCACTGCCTGTGCTATTGCCAAACCGACCACTAAGAAACAAGTCCTGTACACCCCTCTTCCTACTCCTAATAGGCCATGGGAATCCATCTCAATGGACTACATGTCGGGCCTCCCGTCCACCAAGTGGGGAAATTACTGTGTTTTTGTGGTTGTTGATCGCTTTTCTAAGATGACGATTCTGGTTGCCTGCAAGAAGAGAATCACAACAGAGGCCACTGCCAAGCTCTTCTTTGAACGAGTTTGGGTACATTTTGGAATCCCACAAACCATTGTCTCAGATCGAGATAGTCAATTTCTTAGCACATTCTGGTTGAGCCTCTGGTCATTGTTGGACACCAAGCTCACCAAATCCATGGCCTTCCACCCCCAGACAGATGGCCAAACCGAGGTTGTAAATCGAATGATTGTGCATATCCTTCGCATGTATAATTCAAAGCACCCTCGAACATGGGATGAGAGCCTTGCCTATGCCCAAAATAGATACAACCGAGCTCTACATAGCTCAACTGACCACAACCCCTTTCAGGTGGAGTTGAGATTCCAACCATTGGGTCGCATAGATGTTGCACTTCCCCTTGCGGTCACCTTGACTGACTCATCTCCTGCTCCAATTGAAGCTGAAAAATCCACCCAGTTCATTGAGTGGATCCAACACATCCGCCAACAGGTTCAGGATATCCTACAGAAGTCCAATGACAAGTAAAAACAAAGTCATGATCAACATCGGGTGCCACATAAGTTTCAGGTGGGTGAAAAAGTTTGGTTGCACTTGCAGAAAGAATTCCTTGCAGGACCCCATTGGAAGCTTTGCCCACTCCATTATGGGACGTACACTATCACCAAGGCCATGGGGGATAATTCTTTTGAGCTCAACATTCCTCCTTTCTTCGGCCTGCACCCAGTGTTCAACATGGATCTCCTTCTCCCTTATTTTCCACCACTATTGGGCACCTAAGAAGTAGTAGAACAAATGACACCAACAAAGCTCAACCCTGACTGCATACAACATGCATCCAATGATCAGATTGTGGACATACAGATCAAGGGCACTCGACAATAAAGGATCTAGCTTTATTGAGTCGTCAAAGCAGGGCAACTCCTGCACCAAGGCAAGTGGCTCACCTGGGGCCAAATTCAGAAGAAATTTCCTCATCTGATGGGGGACCTCAACGCAATGGAGACCACTACTTCCTAAGGAGGGAGGATTGATCCAAATGGATATTGGTGGCCACCCACCATTTCCAACTATCTCAAAACAGTTTTCTGGCAATTTTGGTAATTTACTATTTTTAGCAGTTTTCACTTTCAGAGCCTTTTTGAGGCCCTAAACGATGTTTTTTTGGGGAAAATAGGTTTTCAATACGAAATTTTCTTCGATATTGCACTTAAAATGAATCTCCTGAATGATACCTTTCCAACGGGCTATCATACGCCTAAAACAAAGATCATATGCAAAAGTTACGATCCCGAGAAGTTGATGCACTAACTTACCCAAACGGGGCCCACATGACTTTTGGCGCTTCATCTCCTAGGGTTAGGTTTTTGGATGTCTAGGGTTTTTGACATTCCTTCTTATTGTAAAAATGATTTTAGAGCCTCATTGTAATCATCTTCTTGTGAATGAGACCAACCGTCACATCTCTTCTCAGAGATAAGCCGCCACCATTCCAACAAGCTTGTTTCCGCTGCATTTTATAGTTTCCAGCTTATTTCTTTATTAATAGAAAACCAGTTTTACTGTATCTCTATTATTTTTTGTTAAGCACCTATTAATAATCTGCATTCATTGAGTTCTTCTCATAAAATCCGGATCAACACTTGGATACGATCCGAAGCAGGTGGAGGTTTTGCATAAGGCTCGGTTCTTGTGTTCCGGGTACTCTTCCGAAAGGGTCCTTTACCAAATCGATTGGCTCCCCTCTTGTTTGTGGGAATGATGGGAAAGTCTTGCTGCATTAATTCTTGAATATTTTTAGGTGTAGGATCAAGAGAGAGTGAAGGCATTGGGGGGTCGACAATGGGCTTCTTTTGGACTTTTCTCTTGGTCTTTTTACCTGATGAAGAAGTAGGGATGTCAACAAGCTTTTGGTATTGTTCTGGAAAAGAGAGGGTTTGTGAAAGGGAGTTTGGAGTTCTTGGATACTGAGGCTTGGATGGAGAGATATTTTTTAGGCTAAGTGGCTTTCTGTCGGTCTTAATTGTCAAGTGGGGGTTTGTAAATTGGTAGATAAAGGCATCCCAATTTTGCCCCTGCTTCTCTAACTCGGCTAGAACAAGGGGCTTGATCAAGCCATGGTGGAAGAGACTGTTGTGGGGGTTAGTCACATTTTTCCTCACTTGAGAGGACATATTCTCCAAGATTTTGAGAAAATAGAAGGGAAAGTTCAATTGTTTGTTGAACAAAAAATGAGCCAACAATCTAAAATGACAAGCTTTGAAAGTAGAGTATCTACCTTCACATGTAATTAACCTTGTGATGACGATGAGGGGATTGACCAATTCTTCCTTTATCCACTCCTTAGCATAGCCTTTTTCTCCTAAAATGCTCTCGAATTCAGGCTTAAACACATCATTGTAACTTGAGCGCGACAATTGGTGGTTTTTGAACCATCTATCTCCCATTCTTGGGAGCTTTGTTGCAGCAACAATGGACTCTTCTGTGACTTCAAAGGTGAGAGACCCTACATGTGTTGTCTTACCATCGAAACCAACTACAAATTGCATGGAGAGGCTGTCATCATGGCCCTGCAAGCTAGACAGAAATGGCCCCCAGCCAATGCGCAAAAACACTTCCTTGCACTGTTGAAATTCGGGAATGGCAAATAAATCTGCATAGGAGGAGGGTTCGTATCTCTTGGGCATTGTGAAAGAGGTGGAATTCGCCAAGAAAGGGTGAAATCGAGCCGAGCAGTGACACAGATTTAACACAGGCTGAATGCGTTTTGAACAAAGGACGAGGTGGCAGAGGTTGGGTGTGATTTCTTAACGCAGAGGAGAGAAATTGGCAAAGGAAAATGGAGATAATGGTTGCCCAGCCCGATTTTGGATGCATCTATAGTGGATTAGGTTACCCACATGTGTGCACAAGGTGCCATGTGTGGAGAATTCGAATTTGAAGGCTCGATTTTTGGGCAATGTAATGGTGCATATTTAGATCAATGTCCAAGTCTTTTGACTTGGACATTTGATCATAACCATATGAAGCATCTTTTAATCAATGCCTGCAACCACTATAATTGAATGGAATTGAATTTTGGTTACCTGGAATCTAGGACAATTACTAGTATTCAATTCAATGGCACTTCATTCGACACTTCAAATGACATCTCATCCGAGACCTCATACGATACCTCTGTGTTAAGTGCATTTTCACCTCTTATAATGGATAGCCTGCAAATTTGAAGTATTTTTGACAATCACAGTGGTTAATGAGTAGAGGCAAGATGCTCCATGCCCACTCATTATTCTCGCATATGACATATAATGTCAAAAACCTATAATGAACAAGTTATAGCAAGCATAAAATGTATTGTCAAACCTAAAATATGCAACTTGTAATGAACGATAAACCGATAAAGAGTGGTATGTTAAGTATGTGTTTAGTAATCTATAGCACACAGGAGTTTAAGCATTTCAAAATAACATGACTATCAATGTAATAACATGTATCATAGTAGTTAATGAGCAGAGGCAAGATGCTCCATGCTCACTCATTCTTCTTGCATGTGACCTATAATGTCAAAAGCCTATAATGAACAAGTTATAGCAAGCATAAAATGTATTGTCAAACCTAAAATATGCAACTTGTAATGAACGATAAACCGATAAAGAGTGGTATGTTAAGTATGTGTTCAGTAATTTATAGCACACATGAGTTTAAGCATTTCAAAATAACATGACTATCAATGCAATAACCTGTATCATAGAAATAATACAAAATTTCTTACAAAGATCTACTTCTCTAGGCAATGATCATTTGTTAGCTCATGAACCCCTCCCCCACACCTAAGTATTGTGACACATCACAATCAAAAGTGTAGGAAACTAGTCAGTATCCCCCAATAGCCGAATATTTATAGTATGTCAAGTGTAAAGATAAAATTTCACAGCTTGGTCTGATGAGATAGTTAGAAGATGACCCCACCTATAGGATAAGAGATCCTATATATAGATAAGAAGAGGTAGGCAAGAGAGTTTCAAGATAGTCTTAGAGTTATTTCCCAATGGAAAGTTTATGAGATTCATTAACCTTAGCATAACCACACATACTCCATGTCATCTTTGTCTGCAAGTAATGTCGTACATTAGGACAAGTTTAATTTTATGATTTATTTTTGTCAGATTACCATCCTCACTAGGTAGAATGCCCCGTTGCTAGCAAGCCTGTTCAGTACTCTGACGGGTTTACCTAGTCATACCCCATGCTGATGCTCGCTACCAGCAGATCTATTCAGTATCCCGACAGGTTATCCTCGTAAACCCTCATAGACTGGCCCTCCATCTTTTAAGATTTTAGTATAAGAGTGCTTATGCAAGAAGATGGGGGAACATCTCTGAAACAACTTTTTCTTTCTTTTTCTTTTTAATTGGGATGGTATTTATGTTAGAGGATGACTTTCCGTTATATTATTAGTGATTGTCCTGATGTAAGGGGTACTTAAGAGGACGTGGCCTATCTAAAGATATGATATAATCAATCTATTTAGTGTGTAGTGGATGGTACCATTGAGAAAGAACAGAAAGGTATCTCTAGGCTCAACTTACTTTCTTCCTTGTAGTTATTGTGATGTTTCCATGACTAACCGCTAATTAGACTTCCTTGTTACTCTTTAATAAAGACACTTGACTCACTTACTCAAGTTTCTTGGAAAAACTATACGAGAGACCTCTAGGATTGATAGTTATGGTATCACTTCCTTATACATTGGTGAAGAGTTTCAAGAGAAACTACTTTAGAATGCCTTAAAAAATGAGAATGTTTGCAAAAATATGGCTAATTAGAGTAAGTCAATATTCATTTGATGTGTTAACAGACACAAAATTCAAGTATAACAATGTTTTGAAGAAATATCCTTGAAACTGTGTACTTCGGTGAAATAATTACTTACATAAATATCTAGAATTGCCTTATTAACAAAATACAAAAACTATTTACATATGTACAGTAGGAAATTCAGAAAATTTTTAAGAACAAGGGGGGACTTCCCCATCTACTAAGGCCAATGTCTTGTCAGTTGACATGACCTGCAGAAAATCTTCTCTGGAAATTGGCTTATGATAAAACTTAAGTCAGTGTCCATTTACCACAAATGAGACTTGTCCATCGTCAATTGTTTTAATTTTTACAGCTCCATTGTCATATACAGTGTCTACCTCGCAAGGGCCCAACCAATGGGTGGTAAGTTTTCCTTTGAATGTTTTGAATCAGGAATCAAACAATAGATCCCAATCACCAGGCTGGAAGTGCTTCTTCTTAATAAACTTGTCATGCCACTTGCTCCTCTGGTTTTGGACTAATATTATCTGTTGGATGGCATCTTGCGTGATTTTATCTAACTCATTCAATTGTAGGGCTTGTTGCTTCTGAGCCTCATCCAGGTTCAATCCTAACTCTACGACAATACGAAAGGTCCTTACTTAGAATTCTATAGGCAAAAATACTTGTTTCCCGTACACTAGCTCATAAGGGGTATGCCCAGTGGTATTTCTCTAGGTGGTCCGATATGCCCACAAAGCCTCTGGGAGCCTATCAGCCCAATCCTAATGATGTAAATGAACAGTCTTGGTCAATATGTCTTCCATAACTTTGTTTGTGGATTCTACCTGACCATTGGCTTGCGGGTGGTATGGAGAAGATTTACGGTGTTTAATCCCATATTTATCTGTTAGCTCTTTCATCATCTTGGAAGTAAATTGAGTGCCTTAGTCGGTAACAATTTCACGAGGGACAATGAAGCGGGTAAAGATGTATTCATAGACGAATTCGACAATAGATTTATCTGTAGCCCTAAATAGGGATTTTGCCTCTACCCATTTGGTGACATAGTCCGTACAAACCAAAATATAGTTCTTCCTATGGGTCATGGGTGAAATTGTTCCTACAAAGTCAAGGGCCCATTTTTTGAAGGGTTCTATCATAACTTGGGTCTGCAAAGGCATTTCATCAGATGACGTAGGTCTTCCTATCCTTTGGCAACTATTACAACTTCTCACATACTTGGCATCATCTTTGAAAATTCTAGGCCAATAGTAACCCGAATGTAACACCTTATATGTTGTACGTTTGTCAGAAAAATGGCCACCACATGGTCCATCATGAAAAATTCGTAGTATATCAGGTACCTCATCCTCTCGGACACATCTACGAATAATCAAATCAGGACCTATGCGAAAAATATCATGACCAACCCAAGAGTAATTATCACTCTGTGTAATACTTTTCCACTTTTCATGAGGTGAAAAATGAGACGGTAACTTCCTAGTAGCCAAATAGTTTGCCATATCCGCAAACCATGGGATATTGATAGAAAGGGAAAAAAGATGCTCATCTAGGAAACTATCATCTATAGGGATATCATCATCCTCGTTCTTTATGCGGGAAATAAAGTCAGCTACTACATTATCCTTTCCAGGTTAGTCAAGCACAGTGATGTTAAATTCTTGCAATAACAAAAGCCACCTAGTCACTTGGCCATTAGTTATAGGTTTGTTCACGAGGAACCTAATGGCAAAATGATCGGTGTGTAAAAATACTTCATAACTTGTAATGTAATGACGAAACTTGTTAATAGCATGAACAACTACCAATAACTCTTTCTCAGTGACTGTGTATTTCAACTCGGCAGGGGACAAGTTCTTTCTTACAAAATAAATGGCATAGGACTGTTGGTCCTCTTTCTGCCCTAATACCCCTCCTATTGCGATGTCAGAGGCATCAGTGGATATATGAAATGGGAGAGTTCAATTGGGCCCTGTAAGAGCTGGTGCCACAAACAACTTAGATTTCAGGGTTTCAAAGGCAGTTTGACACTGCTCAGTCCAAACGAAGTCAACATATTTTATTAATAATCCAAACATAGGTGCAACAATCTTTGTGAAAATTTCAATAAACCGTCGGTAATATACAACATGTCCAAGAAATATTCTCACCTCTTTCTGAGTCTTGCGGGGTGGAAGTCTAATAATGACCTCAATCTTTGCAGGATCAAATTTTATCCCTTCAGATGAAACATGATGTCCTAGAACCACTCCTTCAGTTAGCAACATTTTGCATTTTTCATGACTTAGAGATAGGTTCATTTCCTGACATCTGATGAGGACTTTTTCTAAGTTGTCTAAGGCTTCCTGGTAAGTGTTGCCATAGACTATGAAGTCATCCATGTAGACCTCCACACAATCATGAATAAGATCAACAAATATCCCTAGTACTGCTCGTTGAAATGTGGCAGGAGCATTACACAATTCGAATGGTAAGACCCTATAGGCATAGGTTTCCCAAGGACAAGTAAAGGTAGTCTTGTCCTGGTCCTCAGGTGCTATAAGAATCTGGTTGTACCCATTGTACCCATATAGAAAGGAGAAATACTTCTTTCCAGACAATGTGTCTAGAACCTGGTCAATGAAAGGGAGAGGAAAGTAGTCTTTCAGAGTGGCCTTGTTGAGTTCCCAAAAATCAACACAAAATCTCCATTTCCCGGTCACTTAATTTGGAACCAGTATAACTGGGGATACCCACTTACTATTAGAGATGGGATAGATAAATCCGACATTTAGCAACTTTTGAATCTCCTCCTTGACTATGTCTTTGAGTGCTGGGTTCATCCTTATCTGGGGTTGCCTAACATGTGTCACTTCTCCCTGGGTATATATGTGATGGATGCATGTGTCAGGGTGTATACCATTCATGTCAGTGTATTCCCAGGAAAATTCTCCTGTTTATTCTTTAAGGATATCTACTAACTATTTCTGTTGGCCTGTATCTAGCCTGTAGTTTATATGTAAAAATTTCCCTGGAATAATCTCGTAGGGCATAGTATAAGACATGGAAGACTCATCTATTTCGTAAATAAAATACATCGAAGACAAAATGGATGGGTCTAATTGATCCGTAGGATCTTTTAATGACTATGGTTGAGTTTTAATTTTGCATGCGTTAATTAACCAATTGAGAAGCTTAATGAAAGAATGAGGAAAAGAGAGGAATTATGACAACCATATACACATATGCAGATCTGAAATTAAATAATAGACAACAAACCATAACACGAGAATTGATAACGGAGTTTGACACAACTTTGCCTACGTCTCTGGGCCTTTGTCTCTGTGGGGGAGGCTTCTTTATTTCTGTTCAAAATCTCAAAAGTACATTGCAGCAGTGAGAATTGGCTACAAGACTGATCTGGTCATGTTCTTCCAGATCTCTAGAACCCTGCAAAGAAAATGGCACGCAAAACGGACGTCTGGAGCTCCCAGAAATGGCCCACAAGCATTTGCTCCTCAATAGCTTCCCTGCATAAAAAT
>JZKD02S1722027.1:401603-454699 GCA_000966675.3 Picea glauca
ATGTCCCTCTTTCTTGCAATGCTTGCAAGAGGGCTTTCCTTCCTTCCTCGTCACTGCATTTGCATTCTTGCCATGCCTTTTCCTCTTGTCCTCTTTCCTTGAAGACGATGATTCCTCTGACACACTTGCTTTCCCTGCTTCAATATACGTAGCTTGAATAGAAACCTCATCAAGGTTAGTGGGTCCAAACATGAAAACAATGTTTCTAATATGCACAGGTAAACCTCCTATATACTTCATAAGAGTTTCTTGTGTTTGTAAAGGGATATCTAACATTAATGCCATTTTTCGAAATCCATCGGTGTATTCTTGCACTGTTTGTCCTTTTCTTAGTTTCAAAGATTGCCATTCAATTAATGCTTTTTCTTTATAACCTAAAGGATAGAATTGTTTCCTAAGTGTAGAAATGAAACTCTTCCATGATGGAAATACATTACCCACATGTTGTGTTCCCTTTTGCAGCTTGCTTTGCCACCATATGAGAGCTGTACCTGCAAGTCTCAAAGATGCCAACTTAATTTGTGTGGCCTCATCCTTGATCTGTTGCACAATGTAGTATACCTCCATCTGCCTGATCCAATTTTCAAGTTTTTCTGCATTTACTTCACCATCATATATGGGAAACTCAAATTTGACATCAAGTTTTAACAATGGCATTTCATGTTTATGCTTATAATCATGTTTCTTTCCATTAGATTTAGAACTTGAACTTGAAGAAGAAGGAGAAGAAGGAGGAATCTGAGGATGGTCCTCTTCCTCTTCACTTTTTCCCTTTGAAGATTCACCCAAAACTGGTCTCTTTCGTTACAAGTAATCCTCGTACAAAACTTTCCCCATCTCCGACATAGCAAGGAATGTTTTACGGAATTATTTCTCATCTTGAGAAAACCCTTCTTCCGATGCCATCTTCTCGCTGTGAGAAGCTCTCTTTATTAATCCAATTAATGGATTCTCTGCAACAAGTTCACCTTCACCACGCTGTAGCTTTTCCCTGGTTAACATGCAAAACTCAAATCCAAACATCAACTAGCTCTGATACCACTTGATCCGTAGGATCCTTTAATGACTATGGTTGAGTTTTAATTTTGCATGCGTTAATTATCCAATTGAGAAGCTTAATGAAAGACTGAGGAAAAAAGAGGAATTATGATAGCCATATACACATATGCAGATCTGAAATGAAATAATAGACAACAAACCATAACACGAGAATTGATAACGGAGTTCGGCACAACTTTGCCTATGTCTCCGGGCCTTTGTCTCTGTGGGGGAGGCTTCTTTATTTCTGTTCAAAAGCTCAAAGTACATCGCAGTAGTGCAAATTGGCTACAAGACTGATATGGTCATGTTCTTCCATATCTCTAGAACCCTGCAAAGAAAACGACACGCAAAATGGACGTCCGGAGCTCCCAGAAATGGCCCGCAAGCTTCTGCTCCTCAATAGCTTCCTTGCATAAAAATGGATTTGGCTTGGCTTTTGTGCAGCACAAATCTGCTCTAACTTCCCTCCATGGCCTCAAACATGCCTGGTTTATATAGATCTGAAGTTGGTTATCCATCCCCAACTTTCTCCCAAAATTTGGGCTCCAAAAATGCCCAATATCTGCCAAAAATGGAGAAAATCCATTAAAAACAGGCATTAAACCAAACAAAATCCCAATCTATAACAAAAAAACCCATTTTGTATAAAAATATGGGCACAGCCCCCAAAACGTGTGCCTCTAGTCATATGGGAGGCGGCCATGTGGCCGGGCACTCAACCATTTGTGCGCTGCCCCCCCCTTGCTGGCTCCTGGTCATTGGGCGTGGTCATAGAACCGTTGGTATAACAACTACCCGCGCGCCCAAATCTGGTGATAGGCCCCGGTTCTATTGGGTGGCGGTTACATGTTGGTGCAGAACCAGGGGCTAGGCCCTATCCATTACTCCGCTACATTTTAACCCCGCTCTCCCAGTTACATGGGCGGTCACGGTCGTGTGTTTGTGCCGAGGGCTGAGGCTAAGCCCCAACCCTTCCCCCCTCCGAATAATACCTTATTCAAACATAAATAAGAATTTTTCCATATAGGTGTTAAGAAACACCTGTGGGGCGGGTGGTTAGCCTGGTCCTGCCAGTCCATAACTCGGAGGAGAGGTCGGGGGTTCGACCCCGGGGAAAACCATAAACTTTTACACAATCCACGAACTAACCACAGGGTGCCACATGGTAGCCCATGACTGGGCCACGTGGCACCTCAAAAACCAATAGAAGTCTGCCATGCATCAAATGCCAGATGGTCCACATGTCTTCCACGCGTCAAATGTCAGATGGTCCATGTACCCTGTCCAGTCACTGCCCTGTTAGCCGTACCACGTCATCCTGTGCCATGTGTCACCCTTACAGTGGTGACATGTGTCACCCTCTGATTGGTCCATTTGTCTACCGTACGCCACATCACCTGTATGGCCGTACGACATGTACAGTCAGCCTGCCATGTGGCACTGTATGGACTGTACAGTCATCCCTTTTTTTTTTTTGCCTATTTGGGTTTTAAGACAAAACGCGATATCTTTTGCATACGAAGCTTGTTTGATGAAGTAAATATATGGCCAGAATCAGGAAGATGAGACAAACGCAATGGTGCTGGTTTTTTCAGATTCCGAGCACTTTCATTTTTGAGCCTTTTTTAGCCCTGTCAGGCTTCTGGATCCGATTCTGGATCACTAATTGTTCTTGAAATTCTTCCCTAAACATGTACTCAAATTGGGGAAAAGACTGTGGAAAATCCACACATGTGATAGCAGAAATGAATTGGTTTAGCACATTTTCTGGTGTATTCTCCTGAAGTGCCCTTGCATGGTCACTAGGAAATACAGGTTCTTCCCAGTCTTCGCTCTCATATGGACATTCAAGCCACCATAGATTATCCATAATAGGTTGAGCTGGAGGGTAAATGGTGAGCTTCTGGATAGAGAGACCATTTGAGATGGTCATTTCTCCTTCTCTACAGCCAATAAATGCATTGGTTGTGGCTAGCGAAGGTCTTCCCAAAATAACAGGATGGCCTCTGGTAGGATCCTTTGAGTGAATGACAAGAAAATCTACGGGGTACTCCCATGAGGCTAAAGTAACCATGACATCATCTAAAATCCCTTCAGGTATAACCCTAGTTTTATCTGCTAATTCCAAAATGGTTGGGGTAGGTCGAAGAAGAGGTTGTAACTGTAATTGTTCCAAGGTAGTAGCGGTCATAACATTGATGGCCACCCTTAGATCTATGTAAGTGTTTCCAATGGAGACCTCATTAATGGTTATGGTCACTACCGGGTTTCTTGGATTCCCATATTTTGCTAGCTTTGGCTGCTCTAATATGTACTCAGAAATCTCTCCTACCAGATGTACTGTAGGGGGATATTTTTTCTTCCTACCTAGTTTCTTAATACACAATTCTTTGACTATCTTACTATAGATTGGAATGTCTTTAATGGCTTGAAGTAGGGAAATTTTGACACAAATATTTTTCAATTCATTCAAAATGTCAAATTCCGATCGGGTGGTAGGTTTCTCGATTACCAATCGGTCTGGATAAGGAGGGACCTTCGTAATTTGTAAAGGTTCATTTTGGGGAAGCTTGGGTTCTTGATTCTTCAGGATAATAACATCTTCCCACCTAGTGTCATCCATGGGTTGTTTGGTGGTTTCTTCTTCTTCCTCTTCCTGGATAACTATTGAAGGTCTTTGCCTATCTAGAACTTTTCCCGATCTTAGTTTAATTTCCTGTAATGGAACAAGAGTAATAACATATGTCGGGAAGGCCTACATCTCAACATTGTTAAGAGGTTGAGGGGGCTTATTATTAGGATTCAACACTGGATGTGCCGGTAATAGTGTCAGTTTCAGGGAGCTTGCATTTTGAAATTGTAGCGGTTGTTGTTGTGGAATAAGAGGTAAGGGTGGTGGAATAAAAACTGGAAAAAGTTGTAGAGTGTTCAGTGGGAACTGAGGATAAGGATGGTTGGACATATGGATAGGTGGAGTTTGAGGGTTTCCTTGGTTGTGTCCTCCCCTCCATCCTTGAATCCAAGGATGTTGTTACTGAGTATACCAGTTTTTCCAACCTGGTGAGTTCCACTGTTGTTGTTGATAATAGGGTGGAACTTGAGACTATAGATCCGGGTATGTGGGTTGATTCCTAGGCTGCCATGGACTCCTAGGTGCATAAGAAGACTCCTTGGGAACTCCACTCCTATAGATGGCTAATAAACTGGGAAATAATGGAATTTTTTCAGTCACATGGTCTTTTGTACAGAAGCCACAAACTGAAATGTTATCTAATGGGCATTCCCTTGAGGAATGTTTCCTCTTGCATCTTGGGAAATATATGCTAATTGTTGCATTTTCCTCCTCCTGTTTCTTTTTGAGTTTAAGGGTATCCAACTGGGAACCTATTGTGCTTAAGATGTCAGTCTTAAAGTTTTCTAAAAGGTTCCATATCTCTTCTCTCGTAATACCACCTGAACTAACTGGTTTTAATCTTCTATTGTAAGGGTCCCGGACATTCTTTCCCGTTTTGGCTCTACTCCTTGAGTAATTTTTACACATTTCACATATTTCAACAAATGGTTTATGAGAGATGTCGCCTGATGCCATTAGGTTAAGCATCTCTAAATATTCTTCTGAAGTTCCCTTAAGGAAAAGAGCCTTAATTGCATCCTCTGGGAGGTCATGGTATTTTGACTTCTGGGAGATATAACCAAATCATTCCATATAATCCTCGAGGGTCTCATCTTCTAATCATTGGATTTTAAAAATGTCATTACGAGACTCTTTGGTCCTGCAGTAGACTTGGTAGTTTTTGAGAAATATGTCTTTCATGGCTTCCCAAGACCTAATACTAGATTCTCCCAACCCCATGAACCATCTTAGTGCAGATTCTTTGAGGGTGGCAGGAAAGAGTTTTAATTTCCGGGCATCTTGTATGTAGTTGTAGATCCTACACAAGATGTCAAATTCAAATAGGAAGGTGTCTGGATCTTCACTTTTTTTATCCTAAAAAGTAGGCAATGCTGAGAGAGGAATATTCTTCATGTTGACATTCTGAGTGGTGTCTAAAATTGGAAACCCAAAGGTAGTTTCAGTTTGGTTTCCAATTTGTTCTTCCTCTCTGTGTCTTACATTGTTATGGTCTTCCTGGTCATCCATATTGGCTTGATTTCTGAAAAGAGAGTACCTAGGTGGTTTTACCTTTGAAGAAAACAAGGTTTCCCTTTGATGGAAAGGTCTTCCTATGGATTGGATATCTGGGACTCTACTCGAGCCGATTGATACTATTGGTGCGAAAGTTTCTATGTCAATTTGAGAGATAATTACATTGGCTGAACTACCAAACAAAATATTCACCTGTTCAGGGTCTATGATGTCCTTAAAATTAGGGTCCCCTGGTGGTGGTGTAAAAGCAAAGGTTGTATTGTTTGGTTCTGTGGAAGACTCGAGTGGTCTTGCCTCCTGTCCTAATATGATTGATGCTTCAATTTCTTGTTCTATAGTGCTCCTTGTATGTTAGCCCTTGACCAAGTTTTGAGGAACACTTGGTCATATTTGACCATTTTTGGACATCGACACGCTGTCAAAGATGGAGCACCAAGCGAAGCAGAGATCACGGGATCTTGACCCACTTTTGGGGCCCTTTTAGGGTTTTGGGTTAATGTAATGGGAAAGGGATGTCAACCCATGGGTTTACCCATGTTTTAGGCCTATGTTGTAAAGTATAAATAAGTAGCTAGGCAATGTAAGAAGTGCCAATGGCTTAGTGCTAGTAATTAGATCTGTGTGATCGAATGTAAATACTCTGTGCATGATTGTAAGAGGCTTGCAGAGCTGAGTGAAAGTGTTGTAAGTGCTGAGTGCATGGATTGTAAGGAGGCTCTGTGCTAGATCTACTCAGGGAAGGAGGATCTAGCGAGGTGTGCACAGATCTCCTGTCCTATGTGGAGTACAGTTAAGCTCTGTGCTGTAATTAGATTGACCAAAGCTAATAACGAAGAAGACTTTGTGGACGTAGCCCCAGGGTGGGGGTGAACCACGTAAAACTGTGTGTCGTTCTTTGTGTTGTTTCTTCCTTGTGTTTTCACTATCTTGCTAAGTGCTATGCCATGATTAGATAATTTTTCTTATGCTTTGTGATTCATTGGATGTATATGAATAGTATATCTGATGTGTATGAGGATGCTTAGTGCTGATCTAAAGGATCTAATATGTTTTGTTGTTGCTAAACACTAAAATATCTTATATCTGAGCAAGTACTGTGATGTTTTGTCTTATCTATGAATTACAATAAGGGTGAATGAGTGATGAATGAATGATGCTAAGTTCTCTGTAAAGGATATAAACATAGATCTGTGTCCCAGCTACGGTTACAGACACTTGATTCTTGCAACCACCCTTGCCTCTACCTCGAGTGAGACTTCATCTGCTTCGCAGGTGTTCCTGAAAGGGATGGTAGTTAGGGCTTTGTTGGTGTGCTCTTGGAGTGAACCCTGAGTCTGCCCCTATGCCAACAAATGGTTCCATTGCTGGGACTTGAAGCTGTGATTGCTGGGAACTAAGGAAGAAGAAACTTTGTGCAAAAGGAAGCTCTGTGCGTAGATCTGTTTCCCTAGGGCACAACTTTTTACTCGACCTGTGAAGCTTCGTGCCAAGAATAAGGTCAGATATGAAGAAAGGAAGATCAGATCTGAAGAAAAGAAGCGAGATCTGAATGCTCTGTGCCAAGAAACGTAAAAGTGGAAATTTCTGAAAGAAAGAAGTTAGATCTGCAGAAAAGAGGTAAGATCTGTAAGATTTATGCTCTAATAAAGTAAGAATAGTCAACCATTTTTAGATCTGAAAGCTTTGTGCTCTGTAGAAGTAGGATAAGTGAAATTTTTTGTTTATAAAGCATGGATCTAGGTATGCTTGATAAATTCTATCCTAGCTTCAAAAATAGGGAATTAATAAATGAAAGAAAGTTTGATATGAATAGATTTGATAAGTAGAATGATAGATATGTTATACCTATGCATAGAAAGAATGTCTGGACTAACAAGTGGATGCAGGATCCTAGAAAGAGTTTTGTGTAGGCTAGCTACCATGATCCTGGTGCGCAGTACATAAGAAGTTGGGGAACATTTAAATGAAAGAGAGGGTTAACCCTCTGTTATAGTTGCAGAAGACCAGGACATCTTGCTAAGGAATGCCCTGGTGGAAGACCTAGTTGCCTATGTTGCAAAGATTTGGACCATGAAGTGTTGGATTTCCCTAGAATGATTGCTAAGTTTGAAAGAATGAATCTGAATGAATAAAACCCTAAGGCAGATCCATAATTAGTAGAAACTCAGAAGGAATCAGAAAATATATTGCTACATATGAAGGACACCTTAAATGATCACCGACATGTTAGGCTATCAAAGATCTTCAAAGAAAAGGATCAAGTCAAAGCAAGAATAGGGGACTTCAACATTGACTATATTCTTGATGAAGAAACACAAGTGAACATTATGCCAAAAAGAACTTGGGAAGCTATAGGAAATCCTCCCATGATCCCTTCCCTAGGAGGGACAAGTTTATTCAGAGGAAAGCTAGTAAACCTATGTGGAAGGCTCACCCGAATACCTATGACTGTCAATGAAACTTCGACAGAGGAATACTTTGAGATTATTAATTTTTTTGAAGACATCTCCTCGTTTACCATGCTCATAGGAAAACCTTGGATTGATAGAGAACAAGCCAGATGAAAACATGCAGAAGAAGTTTTGGAACAAAAGAAGCAAGAGTTAAAAGACTTTATGACTAGAAGGATTGTACACTTGATTGAAGAACATAAGAGAAGGTCGTAGATATTTAATACCAGCAACTCCGATGTCGAGGCTAAGAGAACACTCGAGGATCTGCAGAAGATTGAGTTACCTATTTTTGATACAAAAGAAGTATTATCCAGGAACCCTAGGAAATACTTTCAACAACGTGAAGTAACTAAGACCACAGAAGCTAAGCATTAGAATGGTAAAATCATTACTGAGACGAAGCTCACTGGGAAGAAGGCTAGAAAGTTAAGAAAGAAAAGGGCTAATACTGTAAGGTTACAAGAGGTTCTAGAGGATACTTCGCAGACAAAAAAATTGCAGAATTGGAACTTCACCAAGATATCAGAACAATGACATAGAGTACTTTGCCATGACGAAGCAATATAGCTGTTGGGGCCAATATATCCATTTGACTTCTTCTCTGAAAGGGCAGAAAATCAATAAAGGTTCGTCATCCAACCATTGAAAAGAGCCATAATGGGTCGAACAAGAGTTAATGAAGGATCATAACCATTTCCAACAGACTGTTACTAAGTTTCCCTACTTAGTCCATCGCGCCACACACCAAGAATACTTTTTTCTAAGTGAGAATTTGAGCACGAAACCTAAGATTAATTCACCCTGAGATCATTACCTTGTTCCCATACTATTCATTGTAGTCTCGGAATTCCTTTCGCACCTGAGCTAGCTGACCCAAGCTTATATGTCGGACGAGCTCATCACTGCTGAGAAAATCATTGAAGAATTTTTAATTGACTTAATGACTGAGAGAGTCATGTTGGAGCGAGGAATGTATACAGGTGTACATGCATTTTCCTTGGGAGCATTTCCAGCTTCCCCTTCCACTTCTCGAGTAAGACCATCCTGACTGCCTTCGAAAAGACGATCTAAGCTCAGAAACGATTTTTCCACTATGAATATGATCCCAAGTATCTTGCCTAAGTATATCCCACCACTAAGAGGCATAGTGAATTGAGACACTATACCCAGAGACTTCGACTATGCTGTGGTCACTGTGTACCTCCCGAAAGGGGTGCGCGCAGTTCGTGCTGACCAGGATAAGCTCACAACACTGAAATTTAGTGATTTTATCCTTGGAGATCGCAAGGTGTACAGTATGCTAGCCCCGCACAAGTACTTAACTATCACAAAAGAAAGGAACCCAAATATTGTCCCTCAGCAATGCACCCATAACATCGTGTAGTCAACCCTCCTCAATGTAATGAAGATTCCTCATTTCGGGAGGCATCAGGAAGTGAATGCATGCATCAGATTGTTGTTGTCCTGCTACCACGAAGGATACTTATGGTTGGACTACCGCATCATTGTGGATCTAATTTTGATCAATCAAATCACAGGGATAAGCATGTAAGGCCCTGACCTGCACGAGTTTTACCCTGGAAAGACCTCAGATCACGTTCTAGCCCAACGAATAAAGGAAACATATGGTGATGTAGAGAAGGGAACGCGAGGTTACAAGGTAGCCTCCATTGAGAATGCAACAATGCACCTCGGTTGCTAGCTGATCGCAGGGAAGTTAGTCCGCAAGAACAGACCCACACAGGTGACTAGATTTGTAGTTGACCTCACAGGGAAGTGCGCGGAGGGACTACAAATGAACTAGGAAAAGTACCTTGTAAATCAGCCAGAGCTTGATTGCAGACAAGCGCGAGACCAAGGGTATGACTTCCACTTTATTTGGTTGCTCATAGTCATCACTTTCATCGTTTGGGAGCTACCAGAAGGTGCCACTTTTCTAGAGATCGAACCCTTCGAACCACTAGCCATGAAGTTTTGTACACTGTGGTACTCCAACGACATGAACAAGCAGTGGCATTCCAATGTTGTCTTCCATGCTTATTACAACCAATTAAATAATGCAATCCAGTCTACACCGCGCCTCACACCAAACACATTTCATAGGTTTAGACCTTTGATCAAATTCAGCGCAGACCACCACTTCACCTATATCACAGTGCGCGATGATAAGCACAAACAACAACTCCAGTCGTACTATAAGTTGACAGAAGAAGACTTGGAGTAGATTACCAAGGAATGGTCAGTGAACCTCCTTGTTCCAGTGGACCCCACAGAGATGTTCGACGTGGATAGCCCTGAATCCATGTCGGATACACCTGGACCGTGCAAGACTAAGAAGGATGTGGAAGTTCAAGATATCCATAGCACATCCATGAAGACTACTTTGATCTCACCTGTGAAGGAAGGTGATGGTGAAGAACTAGGTGGCACAAAATTTGAGCTAAACAAAGGCGAGTTTACTCCACCTGGAGAGGAGGAGGATCCCTCTAAGAAAATGAAGATTACCCCACCAAAGCCCTCGTCCCGAAAGAAAACTAAGGCCACCCGAACTACGTTCAAGACTACCCTTACATAGGACGACTTTGACTTCTTGATCACTGCACTGAATGATGCTTCACTAGAGATCGCAAAAAAGAAAGAAGCGAAGCAGGAGGAGGTATTTAGCCAAATCAAGGGTGAACTTCAAGAAGTGTTGCAGGCACTCCAGTCTAGCAGAGCAGTTTCTACGACACCCTTGACAATTGAAACAACATGAACAGCTGATGAGCCCACCCAATTACACCAGATCGCCGAGAAAGTCGAAGCTCACTTTCGACGAGCTCAAGAAGACACAACGTAAGCCACCCAGGCCTTGACACAAGTACAAAGCGCACATATAGTACAATAGAGGAAGGCAGAATAGGAAAATCTTTCCCTAGAAGCAAAGTGGGAGGAGGAAAAAGCATAGTTATAACAGAGCAAGGACTAGTTGCTAGCAGAGAAACTTGAAGTACAGGAAAGAGCTCACAAAGCACTTCGCTCTGTGACGGTTATTGAAGTGAAAATTGAAGAACGTGTCCCATAGTAGGTGGCACAAATTGAATAATTAATCCAACAACTTCAGCAATGCATCATAGATCTAGAACTTCGTACCGTGCCCGAGACTCCACAAGAAGTAAGAGACCTAAGGGAGGTAATTGCCCGTAGTGTAGTTGGCCAATTAAAAACCTTGGCTTTGGAATGTAAGAAACTTAATGCTAGAAGTGCCTAGACTTATGAGAACCTTACAGAGAACCTAGAATTGTAGACATTAGAAGCACAACTCCAAGAAGCAAAGCAACATGCAGATACGCTAAAGGCGCATCTAAAGGCCTTGACCCCAGTTGAAAGAATGAAGTGATTTCTAGAACAACGCACCTCCCAACAACATGTACACATGCTACAAAGTAAAGTGATGGAAGTCTCTCAACGACTTCAACCACTCCAAGAGAAAGCATGCCAACTATTCACTAAAGTTGAGGGCCAGGCAGCCAAGCTTGAACAGTTTGTCATCATTGTAGAACAATGCATGGAAGGACCGGTAAACAACACAGTGATCCAAGAGTTCACTGAGTAAGAGGTTGTCGTACTGCAGCAGGTCGAAGTAGCTCGGACCAAGCTCGAGACATTCAAAGCAGAGTTGAGAAGACCAGATGACTCGGGATGAGTCACAGGTGAGTGTTGGGGGCCTGTTATCCCTTGACCAAGTTTTGAGGAACACTTGGTCATATTTGACCGTTTTTGGACATTGACACCCTATCAAAGATGGAGTGCTAGGCGAAGCAGAGATCACGGGATCTCGGCCCACTTTTGGGGCCCTTTTAGGGTTTTGGGTTAATGTAATGGGAAAGGGATGCCGGCCCATGGGTTTACTCATGTTTTAGGCCTATGTTGTAAAGTATAAATAAGTAGCTAGGCAATGTAAGAAGTATAGATGGCTTAGTTCTAGTAATTAGATTTGTGTGATCGAATGTAAATGCTCTGTGCATGATTGTAAGAGGCTTGCAGAGCTAAGTGAAAGTGATGTAAGTGCCGAGTGCATGGATAGTAAGGAGGCTCTGTGCTAGATCTACTCAGGGAAGGAGGATCTGGTGAGGTGTGCACAGATCTCTTGTCCTATGTGGAGTACAGTTAAGCTCTGTGCTGTAATTAGATTGACCAAAGCTAATAAAGAAGAAGAAGACTTTGTGGATGTAGCCCCAGGGTGGGGGTGAACCACGTAAACCTGTGTGTCATGCTTTGTGCTATTGCTTCCTTGTGTTTTCACTATCTTGCTAAGTGCTATGCCATGATTAGATAGATTTGCTTATGCTTTGTGATTCACTAGATGTATATGAATAATATATCTGATGTGTATGAGGATGATTAGTGATGATCTACAGGATCTAATATGTTTTGTTGTTGCTAAGCACTGAAATATCTTATATTTGATCAAGTACTACGATGTTCTATCTTATCTGCGAAGTACAATAAGGGTGAATAAGTGATGAATAAATGATGCTGAGTTCTTTGTAAAGGATATACTCATAGATTTGTGTCCTAGCTAAGGTTGCAGACACCTGAGTCTTGCAACCACCCCTGCCTCTACCTCAGGTGAGACTTCATCTGCTTCGCAGGTGTTTCCGAAAGGGCCGGTAGTTAGGGATTTGTTGGTGCGCTCTTGGAGTGAACCCTAGGTCTGCCCCTGTGCCAACACTGTATTAGTCCCTTCATAGACTATTTTATCTCTTTGAGTTGAGCTAGCTTCTGTTTTTCGGTATCGGTCTGTGGATTTTATAAGCGGAACGTTCCTTCCCCCAAAGAGATCGGAAGGAACCTTGGTTGAAAGGTATGATTTTGATTTAATATATCTACCTTGTGGGTCTCTAGGCCTATTCATGAAAGAAAGAAAAAAAAAAAACAAAAAGCTACCATCTGGTTCCTAGGTCTATTCATGAAAAATAAAAACAAAAAGAAAAACTACCATTGGGTTTGGGGGAACCTGCTATAGCAGATGCACAAGTTCTTATCTCTCATCTTAAAGTTCCCCCACCACCAAACTAATGCTGAGGTATAGAAATGATCTAATTCCTAACTACTTCTTACCTTGAGACAACTCCTCGGCAATGACGCCAAAAATGATGGGTGTTCTATATGTACTAAAAACACAATAAAAACCCTCAATTAAATTGTGAACCCGGGGTAAGTAAACTTAGAGTTGTAGCAAAATATATGCCAAAGGTAGAAGGCTGGTAGGAGTATAATCTAACTAAAGAAGGCATCTATCTAAGACTAATCTTCTCAAGCAAAACTATCTAATGAGAAAAACCTACTAAACAACTTGAAACTAGGTAACGTAAGTACTTTTGGGCCAAGGGTTGATGGATAGTTCCTAAGAAAGCAAATGAAAACTCTATGTAAAGCAAACTAGTTTAACAATAAGCAGAAGCAAACTACTAAGCATAATAAGCAAATGACAAAAGAAAACTGTTTTAACTTGCACAACCTACATTCAATGAGCAACGACCCTATGAAAGAAAATAAATAAACAAGTAAGCAAAGACACCTATCTAACCTATTAAAGCAAATAAACAAGCAAGCAAATACACCTAACTAACCTACTAAAGAAAAATACAAGTAAGCAAAGGAAACTAACCACTGCAAGCAAAAACTTCTCATTGAACAACTATCTAGCCTAAGAGGCAAGTGGACTAAATGCCTAATGCAAAACTATTTCTAATGCATGAAAGGAAATCTAAGAGGCAACTATACTAAATGCTCAATGCAATGCATGAAAGGAAATCTATTCTATTGAAATCAATAAAGACTAACAAATAATTCTTAATCTATGATAAGAAAACTACTATCTAATCTATCAAAGCAAAGTTTATCTATCCTACAACAACAATAAAACTATTTTCTAAACTATGGAAGCAAGAAACTATCTATTCTAATCTATGAAAGCAGGAAACCATTCTTTAATCTAGGAAAGCAAGAGAACTATTCTTTAACCTATGACAATTCAAATATAAAGCTGGTGGTCGTGTGCATGTCTTCAGTGTCGGATAATATCTCAATGGCACTTGAAAACAAAGGACAATTCCAATGGTATAAGCTCAATACTAATCTCAATGGAAAAATGAAAGGTATGGATTAAAAAATCCAATGAGAGTTTAGCCATGACAAAAATAATGTTAAATACCCTGCATATTCATGTACAAACCATCAACAACATAACGAGATCATCATTATTTAACTAAGAAGTTTAATTGCATTTTGATTCTAGGAAAGGAAATTGCATAAAACAAAACTATGCGATGTCTACTCTAACCATTCAAACTGCAATAAGGAAATAAGTAAAAACAGAAATTAAACTATGAAAGTAAATAAACAATCTACATTAACCAACAACTAATTAAATGAAATTTGATATAAAACTGAAGCAAACAAGCTATAATAAAAAAATGAAATTAACTCTATCCATTCATCAAACCTTGTCAAAAGAAAACCTAAATAAAAAACTTTGTTCTATCTAATTAAAATCATAAAAGAAAGCATAATCTAACATCTAAATGCACATGGGTTAAGTATAGAGAGAGAGAGACTTTCTAATTGAACATAGGGTTAGTATAGAGACTTGCAAGCATGTTCCTAATCTACAAAATCAATGCATGCTAATACATATCATCATCTAACCTGCAAAGGAGAATCAAAACAACTAAGCTACAACAAACTAGTTAGCACAATAAAAACATGCATGTACAGAAAATAAAAGAGAGCAATTAAATTAAGAAATGCATAAATAAACATGAAGACAGTTACCAGACTGTTGGTGGGCCCCCCATCAAGTCGTGGTCACTCTCTAAAAGCACACCACGAACTCAACAGGCCGAGTTCACCATAAAAATCCAAGAACCCAATTCTGGCATAATTCTGGCAATGTAAAAACTCAAAACAGAGTAAAATTGTTTTTCTAACAACTCTAATGCTTATGCTACTTGGTTAACTATCATTTGACCATCCTAGTGGTATTTATAAGCTTATAGACCAAGTGGTCGACCACAAGAGGGTCAAACCACTTCTAATTTTGGAAAAATACAATAAATGATGCCCTAACTGACAAAACAAAGCAAGCCAATAATCACCTTCTTTGGACAACTGAAACTGAGTTGTCTGGAACTTAGTAGATGGAGGGGATAATCATGAACAAAACCCATGTTCCCGATTCGCCCAACACTGGCCGCCAATGCCATAACCGCCAACTCGCCTTCCATTTCTGTGCAATACAGAGTGCTGGACAGGGTGCCAGATCGAGTGCCAGATCGAGTGCCGAATCAAGTGTCGGAACTAGAAACATAGTGCGTTTTTTCCCTGTAACACCAAAAAACGTGAATTATCTCTTAGAAATCATAAAACATGATTAATTATACTTGATTCAATCATTAAATATGAATTACACGTATGTTATGGTGATCATACCATTTTATCATGAAATTCTTCAAAAAACTCCTTTAAAAGATGAAAAATGCATATGTACATGTGGCAAAAATGTATAATAACCATCATGAAAATGATCGTATCTTGGGCCCAACAACCGAGATCTTTCACAATTGATATCTAACATATTACGTATGTGATCAAGAGATCATATCTGATGTATACCATGGACGTGTAGAGAATTCTTGGGTTATCCACGTAGTTGAGAAATTCATGACGAGATGCATGAATTTCTCAAATGTGATCTCATTCTTCTCATGGACCGATCTGCTGGAGCTTGACTCGTGTACTTCTGCCACGTGTACATGCTAACTAGAGTGTCGACTTTCCTAGTATCTTGATATAGAGGGTCTTCAATAAAATCTGATAGGTGTATGAGCTGGAGGGGTTGATTTGGCATCTCTCTACAGTCAAGGTTTGATCATGGTGCGTGCCCAACCTTATGAAGCATTAACTCTTATACAAAAACAATTTTTAGTAGCTAACATGTATAATTTTCAGTAGCTACATAATCAAATATTCTATATCAATTGATATAATGATAGTTTTTAAACCAAATTGCATAAGAGGAATGCAATTATGCTTAAGGATGAACGTTTTACCTCAAGTGATCTTCCAAGCACTGATTTTGTAGCTAGGTAATGATATCATGGAAAAAAAGGTGGAATATGATATAATTCATGGTTATAAAAGAATGTTTTATGGCAGGGAGAGTGACAAAAAAGAGTAAATTCTAAGGACCCAACAAGTTATGTCTTGCCACAGTTTCTTCATGTTTCATTAAAAAATTCAATAATAACTCTATATAGAACAATTCCTATTTTATTTTTTTCTAAGCTATCGAAGGTAAGATGGCATTTTCCAAAGCATCATCAATATGTAATTTATCATATATGATTGTAGAATATGATTATCTTCAAGTTTACTATCATGTTGTTGTTGTGTCCCCAATCTATCTAAAATCTTCTTATGAAAGTTCTAAATTATGCTTTATCTTCTCATTCCTTACCATGTTACTTATCTTCATATATTCCTAATATGACTTTATTTTACCATAAAAAATGTGTTTAGGTAGAGTTTCCTCTTTGAGAACTTCCCCATTCATGTCAAGTTATGCTTCACTATATTCATGATCCATTTTTCCTCTAAGGAAGATTTTTTTTGGCTCTCTTATTCCTTGGACAAATCTATATTCATTCAATTGGCTACTGGCTTATGTTTCTTTACTCATGGAAATCCATATTTATGTTTTTACTATCCAAATTTCTTCTATGAAGTTTCTTTATAACTTTTTTTTTAATAAAATTTCTAATATATCATAATCTATTTGTTTTTTAAGGAATAAGTAGATGATACTCATCAATATTTTATTTTATTTATCTATCATGTGCATTATGTTTCTATGTTTATTTGAACTTTAAAGAGTGATCTAGCTGAATTAGGATTACTTTCTATCTTTGAAAAACATCCTTTTTAATTTGGAATTTCTCTCTAACATCTAGAGGTGGTTCTTCTAATCTCTTATAATGTTCAACAAGTGTAAAAACATTAAAATTAACTATAAAGTATTAGGATATTTAGACACTTAGGAGTTAGTTAAAATCAACTTGGTTTAATGTGTCTTTAGGTAAAGTGTGTTTCTTTAGTATGCATTGTAATTATCTAATCTGTTAGTCATGATTATTTTTCAGACATAAATTGATTCGACGATTCATCTTCTCTTCGATACTAATGATTATATTGATTCATGGTTTAGAACCTAATTGGTCCATGACATCTATTTAAATAGCATGAAGATTCATTTTATGATGATCAATTATGAGAAACTTATATGTAAATTATTTTCTTTTTGCATTCATATATTTCCTCAAGTGGCCCCATTTGTTGGGGTCGTGGACTATTTCACTCTATGAGGGTTTTAACCACATAATACATTGGTGTATTAATCTTTGATCTATTTGTGTGATTGGTTGCCTTAAGGTGTTCAACATGTGTGAATATACCATGTTTATCGGACATGGTATTAGAGCCCTTATGAATACCCACTCTCATTGTTGATTAACATCTTGAACCTTTGTTGTTGAATGAATCAAAGGACTTTTGGATTCTACTATTTCTAAGCAAGAGAACTATTTTAGTGCATTCAAATGAATGTTTTCAATTGAAAACACTTTTTATTTCTCCTGAAAAGGTTTTCGTTTACCCAAGGCAAAACCATTTTTATTAGATCCAAGTATACGTGGTTCATGATAGTTTTTAAAACATCTTTCATTCTATTTTAATATCTTAATTAAATTTTTTCTATTTTTATTTCTAATTTACTCCCTTTTTGGTTTGCATATGCTCTTTTTTTGAGAGCCTCATGTGATTTCGAAAATAAAAAACAAAGCAAAACATATTTTCTTTTTTGTGTATGCTCTTTACCTTGTGCTTTATGGATCTCGGCAAATTAGAAACATGCAAAAAACTTACATTTTTGGGTAGATTAACTGAGATGTAACTTGACCTTATAAAGTTTTGGATTTTGTTTTTCTTTTAAATTTTGTTTGTTTTTGTATGTGGCAATGTTGAAGTTTTTTTGTAGGCAAAAACAAGGGTTTTTTTATGGTAAGAATACACTTTGAGGCAAAGAATATTAAAAAAAATACCTTTCTTTCCTAACATTTGTTATATATTTTGCATTAACTCACTTGGTTAAACATTACTTTATTAAATTAAAGGTTGTGAGTTTAGGTATTTATTTTCCTTAAGTTACTTGGTGGAAAAAATAATGCAACTTTAAGTTATAACATAACTTTATTGTAAAGTGCACTTCACTTTTTTCCAAGGAAAAAAATTGCTCAAATTATATTAGACATATCATTTTTTCATCTTCCAATACATTTACAGGATTCTCTAAATCCTCAATAACTTCCAAAAAAGATAAAACTTGCATTCAACTCAGTCCAAGAACTTACAAAAAGTAATAGTTCAAAATGAGTTCCAATACAACTGCCACAATTCTGATATGAACTGGAAAATATAAACCGAATATATAAACAAAAAGGTCCAAAGAAAATATTCATCTTTCTATATCTGCTTCTATAAAGCGGATTCTTCAATGAATCTTTATCTGTCTTCTCGGTCCTTCTTCTCCATTTGCCCATTTATAATAAGTAACTAGTCCTTCAGGTTCAATCAAAGCCGGCTTAGAAAGAAAATCTGAATCAAAATTAAAAACTTTAAAAATATGCTGAAAGACAATAGAATGGAATTTCTGAATAAGTATTTTCGTTCTTTTCTTCCATCCTTCTATGGAGGTCACCATCAGTCTGCCCTTGTCATTGAGCCAATCTATAACAACTTTTGAGTCACCCATAACATGGATAGATGGAATTTCCAAATGATTTTCTAACATTTAGGTAACCCATGCTCCCAAGAGCTCTGCCCTCGTGTTTGTACCTTTACCATAGAAGAAAGTCCATTTATAAACAGTTGAATCCCAGGTTTTTATGATTCCTTCTGCCCCACTCTTATCACCATCTTTCGCAGCTACTCCATCGAACCAAGCACTTCACTTAAATTATAAAAGTGAATCACTCATACTTTAACTCTATTGTTATTTTTTTAAGTTACTTTTTGCATGCAACTTTAAGTTTAAAGTAACTTTATTATAAAAGTAACTCTCACTTATTTTATAAAAGTGGGCTACTTACATTACAAAAATAATTTATTTGTAAGTGAGCTTATAGAGAAAGTTATAGAAGAAAGGATTTTTTTTTTATTCAACAATCTCATTGTGCACCCATCACCACATGTAAGTGAGCTTATAGAGAACATTAGGGAATAAATGGTTTTTTTTTTACTCAACAATCTCATTGTGCACCCATCATCACATTGATCAAGATACACTTTCCATGTGACACCTTGATTCATTTTTACACCTTTCTTCAAAAGGGCATGACTTTGACATCCAAGCTCCGTTTTTAGTGCCATTTTTTGAAGTTGTTTATTTTTTCAAGAAATTTCTATTTGGACATTCAGTTTCTGATTTTCAAGTCATCTTACCTACATATTGTAATATGGATAGTCCAAGTGATCTATGGCTTACCATTTCAAACTACTTCTCATGGAACTCTTGCATGGAGGGTATACTATGAAGTAGAACACTTTACTAGGTTACCTTAGGAACAAAAAATGCCCCTCTTAATGCATTAAAAAAATAAAATGGGATAACAAAAACAACAAATCATGTGGATTAATTTGAATGTCCATCTCCAATAATCTTCAATTTCACCTTCAAGGAATTGAGACCCTAGATGTAGCATGGAAAAATTTGGAAATCGTGTTTGTTAAACACAATGATATTTGAGCCTACCAATTCACAAATAAATTAATTGCTTTAAATATCAATTTCTCTCGCATTGAAGATTTTGTTTCTAGAGTTCATAGAACTTAGAATTTTACTTACAAAATGTAAAATAATCAATACAAAATACCAACTTATATATGTTATTCTTGCTAAGATTGACATTGCATATTATGTTTTTGTATTTACTTTTCACTCTACTAAAGAAGCTCTTATTAGTCAAGGGGATACTTACAAAATTCCCACTTTTGTATCTTTTTTTTACTCTTTGATTACAAAGCAAGATAAGCTATTTCATCTTGGATTGATCAACACTATAGGTACATATAACAAAGCCTTAATGGCACAAGAAAAGGATAAATATAATAATCCTAAGAAGCTATATCCTTGCAACAACAATCAAACCAAGGGTCCCAAACCCTCTCAACCAACTCCTACTCCCATGGTGATAAAGGAACCAAATCAAAAGGTAAGAAGACCAAGAGAAATTGTAATTTTTGTGGGAAAAAAGATCATTTAGAGTCTAAATGTTTCAAGAAGATGGAAACCTTAGAAGTAGTAATGAAGAAGCACGACATCAATCTTGATTCTTCTTCTTCTAATTCTTCTTCTCATGGACATGGACTTTTAGCGTCTAGTTTTTCCTTTAATGAAACATTGACTTCTTCTTCTAATGAGTGGCTAATTGATTCTGGATAATATTATCATATGATGAAGGTTAAAGCCATATTTTCTACTCTTGATGAATGTAACACCAAACAACTATTTGTTGGTGATGATAGATATCTTAGTGTTGAAGGGTCTGGAATAGTTTAGCTATATGATGATCATTTTAATGATGTATTATGTATTCCAAGTCTTTCCTACAACCTTCTATTAGTGCATCAAAAAAATCATTCAGGTGAAGGTAAATCATGATCTATGTGGATATCGGTGGCCACCCACCTATTCCAACTGGAACAAAACAATCTTTTGGCAACTTACTATTTTTAGCAGGTTTTCGGTTCCTAATCTTCCAGGGCCATTTTGAGGGCCTAAATGAAGCTGTTTTGGGAACAAGCACCTCAATGATAGATAAAGGATCTTATTGAGCCCCCACAATGAATCTCCTCGATTATACCTTTACAACGATCTATCATGTGCCCCAAATGAAGATCCTATGCCAAAGTTACTCCCCCTGGAAGTTGATACACCAAACTACCCAAAACAGTGTCCAAAAAACTGTTGGATTTTCATCTTCTGGGGTTAGGGTTTTGAATTTTATTTATGTTAAAAAGGAATTTAGAGACTCATTGTAATCATATTCTTGCGAATGTGAGTATCTTTCACATCTCTTCTCAGAGATAAGCTGCCACCATTCTAACGAGTCTTTGACTTTGTATTTCTATAGTTTTGTACATTTAGCTCATTAATAAAAATTGTGTATTATTGTATCTATGTGTTTATGGTTTCATCTCTGATATATTTCTTCTATATCCGAGATATCTCTTTACATTTATTTATTATATCTCCACTCTCATTTCGTGCCGAAAATAATCCGGATCAGTGGTATCAGAGTAGGTTTCTCTTGATCATTTTTTTTAGTGCATGTCCTCGACGAGGTATGAGTATAGAAATTTGGGTCTCGATCTTGTATATCTTGAGTACAATCACTCTTTCACACCAAAGAAACCCTCCATGGAGGAATAAAATAAAAATGACAGAGCAGACGATTTTATTAATATGTTGTTTGAGCAAGCTCTCACGCGACAAAGGGACAAAATAATGGAGATTTTTGCCCACATCCTTAAACATTTGTTGATAAAAACTAGAGCTTCTTCATCAAGTAGACACTTTTGAGGAACCTCACATTTTAAGGTACAAGTTAATTTTAATATTCCCATATTTGAAGGACAGATAGATGCATATGCCCTAGAAAAATGGTTAAATCTGCTAGAAGGTTATTTCTCTATTCACAATTTTTCTGATAGGGAAAAGATCACCTTCGCACTCCTTAAGGCTCTCCCCCATGTAAAACATTGGTGGGAAACTTACTGGGAGAAAAGTTCCATAGAGGAGTCTGGAATATATGGAGTCAATCCCACTTGGGATCTTTTGTGGATGCGGTCAAGGAACAATATTACCCTATTGGTAACTATGACGGCCAATACATGAGATGGACCATGTTGCATCAATAAAGGGGCCAAGAAGTGTCAAATTTCACCAATAAATTCCATAGCTTGTGCACCAAGCTAGGTATCAAATAATCTGAGTGGCAGTTGGTTCTGAAATACAGCGGGGCTCTACACAGATACATCCAAACTGCAATGGAGTTTATGGACATCTCATCATTGGGAGCTGCCTATCGATATGCTGTCAAAATCGAGCATAAATTTAGACACCAGAACAAATGGGATTTTGGGTCTGCAAATCTGTAACAACCAAAGTATGATAAAGACGACCCTAACAAACAACCTCCTGAAAACCAGACCAAGCCACATGAAAAGAAGGGTCACGAGAAGACGAAGAAAGACACTGGAAATTGGTGTGATTTCCACAAAAGACCCTGGCACAACACTAATGAATGTCGCTCAAAAAAATCATTATTGGTCGAGATCAAAGACAAGGAGCCGAACCTTGATTTAGAATATGATTCAGAAAATACTTGCAGAAGACAAATCATCGACACAGACCCCACTGCTACTTTCACGACCGCAACAATTCAACCAGGAGAACCAACAGATCCTGAGGAGGGGGAGTGCCTTTTTCATTCATAGATGTGGGTGAAGGGGACCCTGCTGCCTTTTATTGTCGATAGCGGAAGCCAGAAGAACCTCATCTCAACATAGGTCGTCAAACAGTTGGGATTGTCAACAACACCACACCCGCATCCATACACCATCGGGTGGCTTCACCAGGGACATGATCTTCGTGTCAGACAACAGTGTCGATTTTCATACGACATCCAACCCTTCAAGGATGAGGTATTATGTGATGTTACCCTGCTGGCTGTCTATGATATTCTCTTGGGCCATCCATATATGTGGAAGCACCATGTTATCTATAAGTCTCTACCCTGTAGTGTCATTGTTACTCTGGGGGGTCATCTCTACAGGATACTAGAGGTAGTTCCAACTACTGTCCCACCTAAAGAATTCCGCAAGTTAATATCTCATACTACAAAATTCAACTTCTTCACAATTTGTTCAAAGGGTGAACATAACGACACTGTAACCACTTAAACCTCGGTCCAAGCACCTTCTATCCAACAAAAGCAGGTCAACAAGATTGCAAAAAAGCACAAAGATTCCTTCTGCACATAGTCATATCATGTAGCCTGAATGGTTTAACAGATTCAACCATGCCAACAACAGGTTCGTGACATCCTTCCACAAACCAAGCAACACAACGTCTCCAGTAAGGAAAACAACTCACAAAGATTCATATTCATCAATCGCTTTCCCTCTCCCAAGGCACTCAACACAATGGATACCATTTCTTCCTAAGGATGGAGGATTGATCCAGGTGGATATCGGTGGCCACCCACCTATTCCAACTGGCACAAAATAGTATTTTGGCAACTTACTATTTTTAGCAGGTTTTCGGTTCCTAAACCTCTGAGGCCATTTTGAGGGCCTAAATGAAGTTGTTTTGTGATCAAGAACCTCAATGATGTCCAATGGCTTTTATTGATCCCCCAAAATGAATCTCATCGACAATACCTTTCCAACGAGCTATCATGCGCCCCAAACAGATATCGTATGCCAAATTTATGCCCCCGAGAAGTTGATACACCAAACTACCCAAAACGGGGTCCACAAAATTGTTGGCTTTTCATCTTACGGGATTAGGGTTTTGGATTTTATTTATGTTTTTATTATTATTATTAATGTGTTTCATCTTGAATACTACATTAGGTATGACCAACTTACAATCATATCGTCTCACAAGGAGAAAATGTCATCAAAGCGAGATTTGAACCCCAAGCATGGCCAATACAAACAATTTCTTCCAACCATCCGGTCTACACTTCCTTGATGGATTTTATTTATGGTTAAAATTCATTTAGAGCCTCATTGTAATCATCTTCTTGCAAATGAGAGTATCCCTCACATCTCGTCTCAAAGATAAGCTGTCACCATTCTAGTGAGTATTTGACTCTCTATTTCTATAGTTTTGTACATTTCACTCATTAATAGAAATTGTGTATTACTGTATCTCTGTGTTTATGGTTGCATATATAATATATTTATGTCATATTATTGGATATCTGAGATATATCTGTACATTTATTTATTATATCTCTGCTCTCATTCTATGTTGAAAATAATCTGGATCAAAGCAATATAATTTTCACCTCACCAAGTTGTAATCAAGGATTTAAACAATCCTATGCATGTCCTAGAAACTATAATTGTTGATGATAGTACTAGGTTGTACATATTTGACAACTTTGGGTCATCATCTCTTTCATCAGTTTTTATTTCTCATAGAGATGACTTGAACAAACTTTGGCATGAGCAGTTTGGTCATCTAATTTCCCTCATTGTAACAACAATGTAACCAAACTATGGTGACTAGTCTTCCTCTTGTTTCCTATATAGATGGTGTTTGTTTCAATTGTGTTCTCAACAAACCATCAAGATATTTTTGATAGACGTTCCTCTTGGAATGCATCAACCCCCTTATAGCTTGTTCATAGTGATTTGTGTGGTTTGATTCCTTTCACTTTTTTTCTCTAGCTTTAAGTTCTTCTCGAATTTTGTCAATGTCTTCTCTAGAGACACTTGGGTT
This sequence comes from Picea glauca, assembly GCA_000966675.3. Lineage (NCBI taxonomy): Eukaryota > Viridiplantae > Streptophyta > Pinopsida > Pinales > Pinaceae > Picea > Picea glauca. Next base: position 425,860 of record JZKD02S1722027.1, read on the forward strand.
TATTTATTAAAACTTGAGTGAAGTTTTATGCATATTTTTGTCCCACAAGATCCTTGTAGAAAAACAATCTGGACATTAAGTTCAAAAGATAAGAACTAATAATGGATGCAAATATGTTAACAACAAATTTACAATTTACTGGATTGCATAGGGCATTTATATGAAATATAATATTCCATATACACCATATAAAAATGGTGTTTCTAAGATAAAGAACCACATATTAAAGGAAATGAAAAATTGTATGATCTAATCTGCCTGATTAAGTCCTCATTTTTGGGTGGAAGGCATTAATTGTGCAAATTACATAATAAATCATACTCCCACAAAGGATTTAAAAGATGCAACACTAGAGGAACCATGGAGTAAAATTAAACTAGATGTAAGAAACTTTTGTGCATTTGGTAGTGAAGCACATGCCCACATTCTTGATGAGAAAATGAAAGCATTACAACCTAAGAGTGAGAAATGCATTTATGTTGGATATTCTAAATATGCAAAAAAATGTAAAAGTTTATAGACTTCTTCAACCTCATTCCAATGAAATTATTGTTAGGAGAGATTTTAAGTTTAATAAAGGTCACATAGCTTGTGAACCTAATTCGACATCTATTCCATCTTCGAATTGGAATCCATCTTAAAAAATTGTGCCATCTTGTATTCCCAACTTTTATGCTAGTGCTATGATTCTAGGTTCTTCCTTATATGATGATAATGAGGATGAAAATCCACCTCTTCTTTATTAACTTCTTCTAATTGGGTACATTTAACATGAACCTACACCATCACCACAACTTCCTAGATTGGTTCATACAACACGAGAAGCAATTGGTGATTTTTTTGGTGATCCTTTAGATTAGCATTGTACACATTCATATTCCTGGTGAGCCTCCTCTCATTTCGTTTAATCATCCAGAGACTCATGATCTAGAAACCTTTACAGATGCTTTTGGCCATCCATATTGGGATGCAACAATGAATGCAAAATATTGTTCATTAATGGTGAATGATACTTGGGATATTGTACCTATTTCGAAGGAATAAATCTCATTATATTTATTTGGTTGTATATAATTAAGTATTCATCAAACAAAAGTGTTAAAAGACATAAGATCCGGCCAGTTTCCAAAGTATTTTCTCAAGTATAAGGGAATAATTATAATGAAACCTTTTCCATCGTAGCCAAAATGAATTCCATCCACATTGTTTTATCCATTGCCACTTCATATAAATGAGAGCTCCATTAGATAGATGTTAAATCTACCTTATTGCATGGGTATTTGCAAGAAGAAATTTACATCGAACTATCTCCTGGCTATATTCAAAATAACTCCATCCTTAATAAATCTCTCTATGGCCTTAAGCAAGCTCCTTGGGATTGGTATGCTAAAATGGATATATTTCTTCTTGAAATTTACTTTTCTAAATTTCATTCTAAACCTAATTTCTATACCAAGAGAATAGGTAACCATCTCATAATTATTTTCCTTTATGTTGACGACCTTATACTTACTCGTAGTGACCCCAAAATTTTAACTCATGTGAAATATAATATTAAAAATAAATATGAAATGACAGGCCTAGGACATTTGCATTATTTTCCTAGCCTCCAAGTCTTGCAAACCAATGAAGGAAATTGTCTTTCTCAGTCTAAGTATGCATGTGACCTTCTTCACCACTTTCACATGGAAGATTGTAAACCAACTCCATATCCCTTTCAATCTAGAGTTAAATTTTCTACCACCTATACTACACCTGAAGTGTATTCCACTTTATATCGTCTGTTAGTTGGTATCATTTTGTATTTAATTGATATACATCATGATATTTCCTTTGTTGTTGGTCTTGTTGCTCGGTATATGAAAAAGTCCCATTAGATCCATTGGAAAATGATAAAAAGGATGCTTCGATATGTCTGGGGTACAATTTAGTTTGGGATACATTACAATTTAAGAGGGGACTCCTTTGTTGGTTGGCTTCATTGATTGTGGTTGGGATGACGACCCTAATGCTTGGAGGTTTTCTATAGGTTATGTTTTCAATCTTGGTTCCAGAACTACCACTTGGGCTTGTAAAAATAAATGTGTCCTTGCTCTTTTTTTAGTAGAAGGATAGTATCGAGAAAAAATTAGTGAAAGTCAAGAAGCCTCTTGGCTTTGGTAGATCTTTTCAGAGTTTAGATTCTAGTAGAATCATATGACCACACTATGGTGCGATAGCTAGAGTACCATTAAGATCACTGGAGATTTAGTTCAACATCAACGCAAAAATCACATTGAGATATAGATTCACTTCATCCAAAATCTTCTTGAGGATCACATTCTCAAAGTGCACTATTTCCCTATAGATGATCAAGTTGTATATATTTTCACAAATTCTCTTACATAAGTGAAGTTTTCCAAACTTTGATATATGTTAGGAGTTTGGGAAATTTTCATTAATGGGGTATAGGATCTAATTCCTCCTTCCTTCTCCTATTGTATCACCTTTGTAAATCCTTCAATCCTATCCCAAGTTTTTCTTAAGGTGGGATGTTAGGATATTTAGACACTTAGGAGTTAGTTAAATTTAACTTGGTTTAATGTGTCTTTAGGTAAAGTGTGTTTCTTTAGTATGCATTGTAATTATCTAATCCAACAATCATGATTATGTTCTAAACATAAAGTGATATAATGGTTCATCTTCTCCTCAATAGTAATCTCTATATTGATTTGTGGATTATCACCAAATTGTTCCATGATCTCTACTTAAAGAGAATGGAGTGTTATTTGTTGATGATCGATTGTGAGAAACTCATTTGTTAATATTTTTCCTTTTGCATTAGTATATTTTCTCAAGTGTCTGCATTGGTTGAGGTTGTGGATTGTTTCCCTCATTGAAGGTGTTGACCATGTAATACATTGGTGTATTGATCTTTGATATATATATATATATATATATATATATATATATATATATATATATATATATGTCTCTGTGTGTGTGTGAGTGATTTCCCTAAGGTGTTCGATCTGTGCGGATATACCTTATTTATTGAACATAAATTTCTTGGGAAAAATATACCCACCTYATTGATTTTGATGCATTTCTAAATTGWTTTTTCTCMCTAGTAGGTGAGAARTATTGATCAATTTGCACTCTTTCCARCTTTTTCTTATTCACAGGGTATACATTGCAAAACATTTYTTTCMATGATTCTTGATAGTCTTGAATAAATACCAAGGGATGACATTCCATTCATCACCCTTGAATTGAATTACCCTCATCATTCCATTATTTGGAATGTACTTCACCTTTAACCTAGTTTTATTAGTAATTTTTTTAGATAACTATACATTTTACCTCTTTAAAGGATGTCCTACCTAAAATGTCTACCTTATGTAGTAGGAATTATTGTTTTATGGGCCACTAAACCTACATCTATTATCATTTGTTGTTAAAGAAATGTAACCAGAATTCTTCTATGGTCATATGAATGAGTAAATGATGATTGCTTCATTTTCATAAAACTTTAGTCTCTGATGGAACATTAGGATAAATAGGTTCATCACACCTCTGGATCTTCTAGAGACATTTAGTCGATAGTTGACTGACTAGTTGACTAGTTAATTAGTTAGACTAAAACAATGGATTGGTGGACATAATAAGGCATAATTCAAGGAGTTTGTTATGAACTCTCATCAATCTAATTGTACTTCATCCTTATCACTTCAAGGGAGTTGGTTAGATCTTGGTGTTATATAATATGGCCTTATGGGTCAATCTACAACAAGTGTGTAATATGTGTGTTGTATGGAAATATTTTGGTTTCTTATGCTTCTATGTATGTTGATTTATGATCATGTGTGCTTAAGTGTTGTAATGGTGTGTTTGGACACAATCTTTTCTTGGTATACCTAGATCTATGATCTACCTAATTCCTTGGTTCTCCAACATTGTATCAAATATTTTGGTTTGAGATATATCATGTTGTATATGAGTCTTTTTTAGGTTTTTGGTTTAACATGCTCTTGAGGAGGTAGATTCATTTGGTATATTAACTAAGGGTTTTGACTTATATGGTGAATATGGTATTAGATTTATATATCAACATCATGTGTTCCAAGAAAGAGCCTACGGTTTTAAATGGCCACAATTATGGAATATGGGTACAAGATATGGAAACATAATTGAAGAGTCAAAAAATTTGGTAGTTCATAAAGGATGGAGTTTCATATCCAAAGGATGACAAGTAGAAATTTGTCATTGATAGGAAAAAAGATGATGCTATATGAGTCATAACAACCTACATCTATATGTAGATTTTCTTTCATATGAGTGGGATTGTATGTTTGAATGATGTCTAGAAGTAGCTAAAGACCCTATTTAATAAGATTGATGAAAGTTAGGTTATCTGGATTAAGAAAGAGTTGATCTCTTTGAATCCTCCCTCCTTTGAAAGAATTGAATATTGTTTACCTTGTGTGAAGGATTTTCAATTGAAATTCGGATATGTAAACTATTGTGGATATTTCATTGGAATAGTTTGTCACCACATATCTTATAATATTATACAACTCTTTACTATGCAATGTTTTACTTTAAATTGCATAATTAATATTACTAGTTTAACATAGAGATTACTTAAATAAGCTGAAGCTAAAATGAAAGAAACTAAGAAATTAACACACCATCCATAGAAGGAACATAAGATTTACCCTGGGAAAAAACTATCTAGATGAGGCCTATGCTCTACTATTTTCTTCTTAATTATGAAATGCACGTAAAAATAAAGTTCACTCACTTTGGAGTTACCCTGGACACTGTGGCTTGAATGGATACTATAGGATATTCTACTTCCTTTTTTACGCATCAATATCCCACTCCTAGATTCTCTTCTCAACTATGTAAAAATAAACTATACAATAATATTGGAACCCCTTCCTTTCCAAGTGGTCTAATATTTAACATAGCTTGATCATTATCTAGGGTTAGGGTTGGGGTTTTTTCATGCATCAACCCCCAATTAATGTTAGGTTTTTATACCCTCTAGAATATTCTTGAAAGTCCCCACATGACAAGGTTCACATGTGTGAGTAATGTGGGTTGACGTGGCATTCACTTAGTACCATGTGTTAATGTTTCATGGAAACTTACATAGGAGACCTAGCTAAAGGAAATACAAACAAATTTTATTAAGAAAAGGACGAGATATTCAATATGGAAGAATGAGAAAATATATTCACACTAATGAGCTAATGAGCTAATGAGATACAATGAATGAGAGATACACATTCATATATAACAAAACCTTCCATAATTAAGAAAATTGAACTAACAATGAGGCCTTCTTAGGAATGCATGCATGCATAATAGTGATGGTATAAAAATAGAAAGTCTAAAATAGAACCATCTCCAGTTAACTACCACTGAACTAGTGAGTAAAAAAAAAGAAATATATCCAACACCATGGTGGTCAACATGATATGTTAATGATTTGGATTATTTTCAGCACGAAATGAGAGTGGAGATATAATAAATAAATGTACAGAGATATCTCAGATATCCAATATTACAACATAAATGTATCATAGATGCAACCATAAACACAGATATACAGTAATACACAATTTTCTATTAATGAGTGAAAATGTACAAAGACTGTAAAATACAGAGTGAAAGACTCGCTAGAATGGTGGAAACTTATCTCTGAGAAGAGATGTGATGACTACTCGCATCTGTGAGAAGATGATCTTACAATGAGGCTCCAAAGGTATTTTTATCATAAAGAAAATCCAAAACCCTAACCCCAGAAGATGAAAAACCAACAGTTTTGTGGACCCCATTTTGGGTAGTTTGGTGTATCAACTTCCCGGGGGCGTAACTTTGGCATATGATCTCCGTTTGGGGAACACGATAGCTCGTTGGAAAGGTATCGTAGAGGAGATTAATTTTGGGGGATAAAATAGAGCCTTATGATATCATTTATAATCTCAATTCTGAAAAATCTTCATTTAGGCCCTCAAAATGGCCCCAAAAGTTATAAACTTTTAAAAATAGTAAATTACCAAAATTGCCAGAAAATTGTTTTGAGCAAGTTGGAAAAGGTGGGTGGCCACCAATATCCACTTGGATCAATACTCCCTCCTTAGGAAGCAATGGTATCCATTGTGTTGAGTGCCTGGGGGAGAGGGAAAAGAGTTTGTTGAATCTGCATCTTGATGAGCTGCTTGCCTTGTTGGAGAAGTTGCACTGCTTAGTTTTTTGAAGGTTGTCACGAACCTATGGCTGGAAGGGTTGGACCTTTTTAACCAGTCTGGCTATATGAGATGTCTGTGTGCAGAAGGAATCCTTGTGCTTTTCTGCAGTCTTGTTGACCTACTTCTATTAGATAGAAGGTGCTTGGGCCAAGGCTGTAGTGGTTGCAATATCCTTTTGTTTCCCTTTTGAATAGATTGTGAAGAAGCTAAATTTTATAGTATGAGATACAACCTTGCGGAACTGTTTAGGTGGAACAATAGTCAGAACTACCTCTGGTATTCTGTAGAGATGACCCCCCAGAGAAACAATGACACTGTGGGGTCAAGACTCATAAACAACATGGTGTTTACACATATATGGTTGATCCAAGAGAACAACACAGACATCCAGTGAGACAACATCACACAATACCTCATCCTTGAATGGCTGGATGCCGTATGACAATCGACACTGCTGGATGACACGGAAATCTCGTCCCTAGCAAAGCCACCTGATGTTGTATTGTTGCGGGTGTGGTGTTGTCGAAAATCCCAATTGTTTGACAACCTCTGCTGAGATGAGGTTCTTCTGGCTTCCACTATCAACAATAAAATGCAATGGGTCCCCTTCACCCACATCTGTGAATGAAAAAGGCACTCACCCTCTTCAGGATCTATTGGTTCTTCTGGTTGAATTGTTGCGGTCGCGACAATAGCAGTGGGGTCTGCGTTGATGATCTATCTTTTACCAGTATTTTTAGAATCGGATTCCGAATTATGGTTTGGCTCCTTATCTTTGATCTCAGCCACCAATGACTGTTTTGAGCGACATTCATTGGTGTTGTGCCAGGGGCTTTTGTGGAAATCACACCATTTTTCGGTTTCCTTCTTTGTTTTCCTGTGACCCTTCTTTTCATGTGGCTTGGAGTAGTTTTCGGGAGACTTTTTGTTAGGGCCATCTTTATCATACTTTGGTTTTTGTGGATTTGCAGACCTAAAATCCCGTTTTCTCTGGTGCTTAAATTTCTACTCGATTTTAACAACATATCAATAAGCAACACCGAGTGATGAGATGTCAAAAAAATCCATTTCAATTTGGATGTATCTGTGTAGAGCCCCATGATATTTCAAAACCAAATGTCATTCAAAGTATTTGATACCCAACTTGGTGCTCAAGGTATGGAAGGTATTGGTGAACTCTGGAACTTCTTGGCCCCTCTCTTTCCGCAGTGTGTTACATCTCATATACTTGTCCTCATAGTTTCCAACATGGTAATATTGTTTCTTTACTGCATCCACAAAAAAATCCCAAGTGGGATTGGCCCCATATATTCCAGACTCTTCTGTGGAACTTTTCTCCCAGTAAGTTTCCCACCAATTTTTGACATGGGGGAGATATTTAAGGAGTGTGCAGGTAATATTTTCCTTGTCGGAAAAATGGTGAATAGAGAAATAACCTTCTAGTAGATTTAACCATTTGTCTAGGGCATCCGCATCTATCTGACCTTCAAATACAAGAATATCAAAATTAACCTGTACCTTGAAAGGAGAGGTGCTTCCAAAGTGGTTGTTTGATGAATATGCGCCTGTTGCTATCAACAAGCGTTGAAGGATGTGGGAATTATTCTCCATCATTTCGTCCCTCTATCGCGTGAGATCTTGCTCAATAAACAAATTGATAGAATCACTTGCTCTGTCATTTTTCTTTTCTTCCACCATGGAGGGTTTATTGGGCATGTGAGAGCGATTTTATTCAAGAGAGACAAGCTTGAGACACAACTTGATATACTCGGACCTCGTCGGGGACATGCATTGATAAAAAAAATGATCAAGAGCAGCCTGCTCTGATACCACTGATTTAGATTATTTTAGGCACAAAATGAGAGTGGAGATATAATAAAGAAATGTACAGAGATATCTCAGATATCCAATATTATAAAATAAATGTATCGGATATGCAACCATAAACACAGATATACATTAATACACTATTTTCTATTAATGAGCAAAAATGTACAAAGACTGTAAAACATAGGGTGAAAGACTCGCTAGAATGGTGACAACTTATCTTTGAGAAGAGATGTGATGGCTACTTGCATTTGTGAGAAGATGATATTAAAATGAGGCTCAAAGGAATTTTTATCATAAAGAAAATCCAAAACCCTAACCCCATAAGATGAATAACCAACAGTTTTGTGGACCCCGTTTTGGATAGTTTGGTGTATCAACTTCACGGGGGCATAACTTTGGCATACAATCTCCATTTGGGGTGCACGATAGCTCGTTGGAAAGGTATCATCAAGGAGATTCATTTTGGGGGATAATTTAGAGCCTTTAGCTATCATTGAGAAGCTTGATCCTGAAAAACCTTCATTTAGGCCCTCAAAATGGCACCGGAAGTTAAAAACTGCTAAAAATAGTAAATTACCAAAATTGTCAGAAAACTGTTTTGAGCCAGTTGGAAAAGGTGGGTGGCCACTGATATCCACCTGGATCCTCCCTCCTTAGGAATAAATGGTCTCCATTGCGTTGAGTGCCTGGGGGAGAGGGAAATGAGTTTGTTGAATCTACATCTTGATGATCTGCTTGCCTTGTTGGAGAAGTTCCGATTCTTAGCTTTTTGAAGGTTGTCACAAACGTGTGGCTAGAAGGATTGGAATTTTTTAACCCATCTGGATACATGAGATTTCTATGTGCAGAAGGAATCCTTGTGCTTTGCTGCAGTCTTGTCGACCTTCTTCTGTTGGATAGAAGGTGCTTGGGCCAAGGCTGTAGTGGTTGCAGTATCCTTATGTTCCCCTTTTGAATAGATTGTGAAGAAGCTAAATTTTGTAGTATGAGATACAACCTTGCAACACTGTTTAGGTGGAACAATAGTCGGAACTACCTCTGGTATTCTGTAGAGATGACCCCCCAGAGAAACAATGGCACTGCGGGGTTGAGACTCATAAACAACATGGAATTTCGACATATATGGCTGGCCCAAGAGAACATCACATACATCCAGTGAGGAAACATCACATAATACCTCATCCTTGAAGGGATGGATGCCGTATGACAATCAACACTACTTGATGATATGAAAATCTCGTCCCTGGCGAATCCACTTGATGTTGTATGGTTGCGGGTGTGGTGTTGTCAACAATCCCAATTGTTTGACAACCTCTGCTAAGATAAGGTTCTTCTGGCTTCACTATCAATAATAAAATGCAGTGGGGTCTCCTTCACCCACATTTGTGAATGAAAAAGGTGCTCCCCCTCTTCAGGATCTATTGGTTCTTTTGGTTGAATTGCTGCGGTCGCGACAATAACAATGGGTTCTGCATTCATGATCTGTCTTTTACCAGTATTTTCAGAATCAGATTTTGAATCAGGGTTCGGCTCCTTGTCTTTGATATCAGCCACCAATAACTATTTTGAGCGACATTCATCGGTGTTGTGCCAGGGGATTTTGTGGAAATCACACCATTTTCCGGTTTCCTTCTTTGTCTTCCCGTGACCCTTCTTTTCTTGTTGCTTGGAGTGGTTTTCGGGAGACTGTTTGTTAGGGTCGTCTTTATCATACTTTGGTTGTTGCGGATTTGCAGACCCAAACTCCCATTTGTTATGGTGATTAAATTTCTGCTCGATTTTAACAACATATCGATAAGCAACACCGAGTGATGAGATTTCTAGAAAATCCATTTCAGTTTGAATGTATCTGTGTAGAGACCCACGGTATTTCATAACCAAATGTCATTCGGAGTCTTTGATACCCAGTTTGGTGCACAAGGTATGGAAGGTATTGATGAAATCCGAAACTTCTCGGCCCCTCTCTTACCGTAGTGTGGTCCATCTCATATACTAGTCCTCATAGTAATATTGTTCCTTTACCACGTCCAAAAAAAAATCCCAAGTGGGATCGACCCCATATATTCCAGACTCTTCTGTGGAAATTTTCTCCCAGTAATTTTCCCACCAATGTTTGACATGGGGGAGAGATTTAAGGAGTGCGAAGGTGATATTTTCTCCGTCGGAAAAATGGTGAACAGAGAAATAACCTTCTAGCAGATTTAACCATTTGTCTAGGGAATCTGCATCTATCTGACCTTCAAATATGGGAATATCAAAATTAACCTGTACCTTGAAAGGAGAGGTGCTTCCAAAGTGTTTGTTTGATGAATATGCGATTGTTGCTATCGACAAAAATTAAAGGATGTGGGAAAAATTCTCCATCATTTCGTCCCTCTATCGCATGAGAGCTTGCTCAAGCAACAGATTGATAAAATCGTCTGCTCCGTCATTTTTCTTTTATTCTGCCATGGAGCATTTCTTGGGCATGCGAGAGTGATTTTCTTCAAGAGAGACAAGCTTGACACCCAACTTTCTATACTCGTACCTCGTCGGGGACATGCACTGAAAAAAAAATGATCAAGAGCAACCTGCTTTGATACCATTGATCCAGATTATTTTTGGCATGAAATGAGAGGGGATATATAATAAATAAATGTACAGATATATCTCATATATCCAATATTATAATATAAATGTATTAGATATGCAACCATAAACACAAATATACATTGATACACAATTTTCTATTAATGAGAGAAAATGTACAAAGACTGTAAAATACAGAGTGAAAGACTCGCTAGAATGGTGGCAACTTATCTCTGAGAAGAGATGTGATAGATACTCGCATCTGTGAGAAGATGATATTACAATGAGGCTCCAAAATCCTTTTTATCATAAATAAAATCCAAAACCGTAACCCTTGAAGATGAAAAATCAACAATTTTGTGGACCCCATTTTGGGTAGTTTGGTGTATCAACTTCTCGGGGGCGTAACTTTGGCATACGATCTATGTTTGGGGCACACGATAGCTCGTTGGAAAGGTATTGTCAAGGAAATTCATTTTTGGGGATAAATTAGAGCCTTCGGCTATCATTGAGAAGCTAGATCCTGAAAAACCTTCATTTAGGCCCTCAAAATGGCCCCGGAAGTTAAAAACTGCTAAAAATAGTAAATTACCAAAATTGCCAGAAAAATGTTTTGAGCCGGTTGGAAATGGTGGGCGGTCACTGATATCTGCTTGGATCAGTTAAATTGCATAAGGAATAACTTCCACATGCAGAATTCAATCGAGGTGATATTCATGCAATTGGAAGGATATCAAAGTTTACAATAACATTGAGAGGTTGGGAGATATGATCATAAATGTTTGGTCCCAAAAATGGTTGTTTAAGGCCTCAAACAATCTTTGGAAGGTTTTGGATCCCAAATCACCAAAGTGAGACCTACCCATAAAATGATCCCTACAAGCCAATAGCTCCAATTTTTCCACCCAAAAAGTACCAAAATAGAAGATAACTTATTTAATGATCCATTATGGATCAAATTGGGTGAATGTAGAAATGATTTTCCAATGAGATATGGTCAATACATAGAACCAATCCTGATGAATCTAAAGACACCCTATGATGTATTATGATCAACATTTTATGTTGGAATTCCAAAAAAGAAGATGGTAAGTATTTTTACTTTTGATGAAGGTAAATTCGAGGCCAAGCAACAATCCCGTTTGTTAAATGGAAAGGGTTGATAGAGCTATAGAGGTCAACAATGAAATTAGAAGAAATAGCAAGATTGCATCAAATAGACTATTAAGAAGAAGCATGGTGATAAAACTTTGACTAAGATAGGTAGAAAGAAGAAAACCTATCATTATTTTAGGAAATTGGGACATATGGAGAAGGCTTGTTGGTAGAATACTAAATACCTAGAGGAGAAGGTGAAGAAGATTGAAGGAGACAAGTCGATTGGATGATTGAATGACCTATAACACCAAACTTTAGAAGATAAGGAACATAATTATACATTTTTTGTTATCATTTCTCAAGTGTTGCATGATCACACTTCTCATGCTGAGTGGATAGTCGACTCTAGTTGCACCCATCATATGGCTATAGATGCTTCTCTCATTTCTTCATTAATTGAAGCTAGAGAAAAATAAATATTTGAATCATATGATTATGCACTTACTATTTCTTGTTGTGGAAATGTTAAATGTAATAATGGTGTGATCATTTATGTGTATCATGTATCTATCTTGAGTGACAATTTGTTGTTTGTACCCCAACTAACCTAGACTTGTTAGAAGATATACTTTTAGCTAGATTGGTTTGTTGTGAAGGATATGCACACTAGTTTTATTATTGTTGTAGAGGGGTTTATTGATCCTGACGATCGACTATATAAGTTTTGTGACCATCCTAGAAAATACCCAGGATCAATTGCACTCATAGCTTAGACTAACAAAAAGATAAGAATTTGTATCAAATGACTCAAACACTTGAATTTTTGAAGCTTGAAATTGATGGTCAAACATAACATGGTTACTGGAATACCTAAGGTTGTTATCCCTTATGGAGTATGTGAAGGGTGTGTGATTGTAAAGCATCATCGAGATGCTTTTGAAATAGGGACCACTTGCAAAGAAAAGACTCAGTTGGAACCTATCCACATTAACTTATGTTCCTTGAGAAAACCATCACTAATAGGTGAGAGGTGTGTTTTAACTTTCATTAATGACTTTTCCAAGTATACTAGGGTATATTTCTTGAAGAAAAAGAGTCATGTCTTTGAAAAATTCAATGAATTTAGGGAATTAGCTGAAAATCAATGTGATCGACCTATGAAATGCTTACGATTAGAGAATGAAGGAGAGTATGTGGAAAAGGTCATTGAAAGTTACCTATTACAACATGGTGTTTCTTGGCAGATGTTGGAGTTACTTCACACAAACATAGGATTTATTCTTCCTGGTTTATTAGTCATTGTTAGTCATTATCCAATCTCCTATATTTTAGGAAGAATATTCTCTTCAGTTTTCACTTCAATTTGACTAGTTGAGTGGAGTCTAGATGTTGCATTGGTTTTGTCACCATGCAATATTGGGATCATCACCAAATAATGCACATTTTACTTGGGATCATCACCATACTAGCACATTACTCATGATTCCCTAATCTCCTCCTCATTTCACTATGTTTTAGTCAGCTAATTGAAGACCGATAGACTAGTTAACTCAGACTAGGTGGCAGTTCACTCTCGTAACTGCCTAAGAGACTAGACTAGGTGGCAGTTTACTCCCGTAACTGCTGGTATGTGTCCATATCACTCTAGACCATCACTATGGAACATTAGTTACTCATGTATCCTATATCTATTGTAAATTATTTAATCTTTGAGTGTGGAATACAGTTAATGAGAATTCTTCCATTCTTTCTCTCTTGCTTTTTATTTCTCAATTTCTCTCTGAAAATGTGTGGTATTTTATAGCTAGATCTATTCTGTGTAGTTTCAACACATTTACATGGTATCAGAGCCGACGAAATACTAAGAAAAAGCTACACCAAAATATTTTGCAGGTACAAAAGATTGAAGAACACAGAAAGATGGAATCTATGTTGTACTCATTGACAATACTTCTCACGCCTCATAACTATTTGGAATGGAAGCCCAAAATTATGCTTCATCTTAGATGCAGAGGCTTGTACCAAATAACTATGGAAACAAAAGTAGAGCTTGATTCCGCCGATGAGAAAAATGACTTTCTCAATAGACAAGATATGGCAATAGGAAGTATCTGCATGTCTGTTTCTCCTGAACTTTTCCATCAAGTATATGAAGAATCACAAGAATCAACTCCAAATGAATTATGGACCAGATTGGAGGTTCTATTTTGGAATAAAGAAGATTTTGAATATTTCATGCAGCAGGTTGAACAAATAGATCTAGAAGAGAAGCCATTAAAAGATCAAGCATTTTATTTTAAAGAGTCTTCTACACAAGTATCTAAAAATATTTTTATTCCATTAATTGAAGATGATGTATACTCCATTTCAGATTTTTTTTCTGAATTTCATGTGAAAGATATATGGCATGCATCTCAGGGGTCACATGTAGGCACTTTTCCATGCACATTGGATGCATATTAGAAGACAAAAAGGGAGACGCACACATCATACTCAATTTTGATACTTTATGAGAAAAATTTGTAGAAACAAATTGGATATTTTAATTCCTCTCGGGAAAATATCCAATTTAAAAAAAAAATAGTCCGAAAACGGTCGCATGGTTTTCAAAATTTCATCCAAACTTTATTTGGATATTATTCATTACAATAAGATAAAGTGGATATGTTTGGAAATATTAATGGTGCATATACTTGATCAAATTCGTGCATACATCTACATCTTCAAAAAAATCTTCAACGAACACAAACTTGCACAGTTGCGAGGTCTTCTTGGAGTGAATGACAAGGTTGCTTAGCAACCGCTTTTTGTTCCTTCTCAATTTATTTTTTTATGCATTGTAATTTGAGGGGGGGTTTTCCCATGAGGTTTTCCCTCTTTCCTCACTTTATTTTAATGTATCTTTTGTATTTGGGTACCTATTATGGCCTCGTTGCCGGAACCCATTCTTTATTTTCACCATAGTGATGTTCAGGGGGGGTGTTGGAGTTACTTCACACACACCTAGGATTTGTTTTTCCTGAGGTTTTTCCTTGTTTATTAGTCATTGTTAGTCATTATCCAGTCTCCTATATTTTAGGAAGAATATTCCTTTAGAGATAATATTCTCTTCAGTTTTCACTTCAGTTTGACTAGTTGAGTGGAGTCTAGATGTTGCATTAGTTTTGTCACCATGCAAAATTGGGATCATCACCAGATAATCCACATTGTACTTGGGATCATTACCAGACTAGCACATTACTCATTATTCCCTAATCTCCTCCTCATTTCACTATGTTTTAGTCAGCTAACTGAAGACTGATAGACTAGTTAACTCAGACTAGGTGGAAGTTCACTCCCATAACTTCCTGAGAGACTAGACTAGGTGGCAGTTTACTCCCGTAACTGCTGGTGTGTGTCCAAATCACTCTAGACCACCACTATAGAACATTAGTTACTCATGTATCCTATATCTATTGTAAATTATTCACTCTTTGAGTGTGGAATACGATTAATGAGAATTCTTCCATTCTTTCTCTCTTGCTTCTTCTTTCTCAATTTCTCTCTGCAAATGTGTGTAGTATTTTCTAGCTAGATCTATTCTGTGTAGGTTCAACACATTTAAACAATACTTTAAACAATATTGCTAATTCTAATTTAAACAATGTGATCATTTTACCATTTTTTCTTTCGAGTAAAAAGATGAATACTATGACTTTTGATATTTTAGATGTGATTAAACTTTGTAAAAAATAAAGTATTCTACACCTTATAAGACTTCACTGATTTTCTTAGGTTATGCAATAGGTGTTTCCCAAATGACTTTTAAATTACTATCTTATTAGGCTTCCCCACTAAGGGTAAGGTACACCCCTACATAGAATTTATACTATGAAATCCTCACTCATATAAACTGAAGCTTATTTGACTTGACTTATTCTTAAGAATCCAAAATCTGCAAGAGAGACTTGATATCATCTATCTAATATATGAGTGAAGGATTTTAGGATTTTAGGTAAAGCTTCAAGTGATGTCCAAATTACCCATCGTTATGTCGTGTTGTACATATGACATAGTCTATTGACCTTATCATCATTGCAAGTCTACCTATACACCTCTACACAATGTATGGTGGCCCTATTTTACACTCTAAGAATGACACATTAAATGAAAATATGATTCGTTAAGATACATGCAATCATTATAAACTCTTTGAGCTGTAGAGGTGTCATATAATTACGATTACGATTGTCATATAATATTGGTAGCATACACGAATCTAATTTTGAAAATAGTTTGGTAAGTAATGGAAACTATTCAAAAAGCACAATTTCATGCCAAAAGGAGAAATATAACATCATAATTGAGAAAGTAGGATTAGATCTCCTCAATTTCGCATACAATTTTTATTAATGTTGGAAGTAGAATAATGATAAGTTTACTCACTTCTTTAGGTGCCATTTTTTTTATTCCTATCCTAACCTATTTGTTTTGTCCCCTATGCATATTAGAAGTTGCATTGAGATAAATTATCACCACAGTATCTACTCAACTATCTACATTAACCACTGGTCATATATGCTCCCATGCAAGTCTCTATCTACTCCATCATGTCTTCTCTACATTGTCTCCTTTACTGGTCAATCTACTTTAATTGATGCACAATGATTCAATTAGAACCATGCATGGATTGGTCATAGTTATAAAATGTGGTGAGTACCTGCACAAGAGATCTAGCTAGAAGAAGAACGGACACATCTTGCAAAATAGAGAAGACGAGAGAAAAATCAGAGAGAAAAGAATGAGAAAATGTATTAACCAAATGAATGGATGACAATTTACACATGATATACTATGTATATATCAACTAATGTGAAGTGGAAGAGAATTCAATGCACCATAGTGGTGGTGTAGAGAGATCTGGACACACACAGAAAGTTATCGGAGTTAACTGCCACCTAGTCGTAGTTAACTAGTCACTTAGTCTTCAGTTAATTGAGTCACATGTGTGGAAGTGAGAGAAGCACATGCAACTATTGGTGATAAAAACGAGGTTGTCATGCATAAGTGACTTCCACTAGTCCAAATAAGTGTAACTAGCTCTAAACTTAAGAGAATATTCTCCTAGAATGTAGGAGAGGTTCCTAAAAAATAGGAGACCCTCAATAATGACTAATAAACATAGAAAAATAAGGAAAAAATATCCTAGGTATGTGTAATATCTCCAACACTCCCTAAACACTATTATGGTGTAATGAAGAATAGGTCCCGACAACAAGGGCCATGTTAGGTACCCATGAACAATGCAACTAATGAAAATTGAAGAAATAAATTGAGGAAAGAGGGAAAACGTCATGGGAAAACCCCTCCCTCAAAGTACAAGTATCAAAAGAAGAGAAATACAATTGCTAGAAAAGTGTGTCCTTCACTCCAAGACGATCGTGTAGAGAGTGAAACTTCTACTTAGTGAAAGTCTTGGTGAAGATGTCAACAATCTGTTATGAGGAAGGAAAAAACTACAGGTCGATGATCCTCTCATGGACTAGATCTCTAATGTAGTGCATATGGATATCTATATGTTTTTTCCATTGATTCTACACTGGGTCTCTGCAAAACTTGAGAGTACTCTATTTTTCACACCATATGATAGTTGGTCTATGGAACTAGATGCCCAACATTGTAAGGAAGTTTTGTAGCCACGATTCCTGGATGGTAGTGTTACATACTCCTTTGTACTCGACCTCGGCTATAGATAGAGAAATAACAAAGTGCTTCTTGCTCGACCAATTGATAGGCCATGAACCCAAACTGAGAGTGTATCTAGATGTGGACTTGCTATCAATGATGTCACCTTCCTAGTTAGAATCTTTGAAGCCTATGAGATCCAACTTGCAACCTACTACATAATGGATCCCATAACTGATGATGCCCTGAACATACTGAAGGATACATTTTGCAACCTTCTAGTGTAACTCATGTGAGTCCTGCATGTACTTGGAGATTGATCCCAATGCATATGAGAGGTATGGTCAGGAGTGGGAGAGATACAACAAACTCCCCACTAGCTGTCTGTACAGAGTGTTATCAACCAGTGGACTGTCACCACCATCCTCAAGTCTCACCCTATATAGGAAGGGGGTAAGGGAAGACTTGCAGTCTGTCATGTGAAATCTCTCCATGAGATATTGAGCATACTTGGCTTGAGATATCTTGATTCCTGAAGCATCCTAACTATTATCAAGACCAAGGAAGTAATGGAGTGGACCCATGTACATCATCAAAAACTTGTCATGCATAATCCTTTTCACTGCAACAATCGACGAAGTCGAGTAGCTAGTGATCAAAATATCATCCACATAAAGAACTAGAATAAAAAATGAGTCAGTAGTCCTAAGCATGTAGACAATTGGATTAGATTTGCATCTCAAAAAATTCTGGGACAACAGGTAGGAGCCCATCTTGGTGTACCATGCTCTCAGTTCCTACTTGAGGCCATAGATATACTTCTTGAGCCTGCAAAATAGAGATGAATCTTGTATGAATCCAGGTGGTTTCTCCATGTAAACTCCTCTAATATATCTCGGTGAAAAAATTCATTCTTCACATCCATATGATGGACTTCCCATCCTTTGGCTTCTGCAATAGTAAGGACCATACAAATGTAGTGTATCTTCACTACTGGAGTGAATGTATCATCGTAGTCTATGCCATGAACCTAATGAAAATATTTAACAACTAGTCTTGCCTAACCTGTCCATCCACTGTGCTCTTGGTCCTGTAGACCCATCTGCATCTGACAAGCTTCCTTCCTAAAGGGAGAAGAACTAGATCCCAAGTCTGGTTTTAGAGGATGGAGTTGTACTCCTCCTGCATGGTTTATTCCCAAAAGGGTTTCCCCGCAGCCCTGCCATAGGTCTGCAGGTTTGAATACTGAGCCACATAACAAAGCATAGGAAACATGGGATCAATGGTTATGAGTACATGAGGGGGATCCTTGAAATGATATCCAGTCCTCTCGAGATCCTCTAGATCCCCAAAAATATCTCCTACATCCTGAAGAGTGGTCTATGCCCACTTGGGCCTCTGTTGTGGCTCCTCATCTTCCTATACTTATTGTGAATTTGCATGTTCTAAATACTCTGACTCTATATCCAAACTTAGATATGAAGTAGATTCTTAATGTGCAGACTCATCATCTTGAATTGGTGGAAGGAAAAAAGTACTTGCATGCAGATCATGTGGAGCATGCGAGAGAATTTATTCAAACTGAACACTACACTCAATGATGAGTTGGTATGTAGAGAAATCAATGAGTCTATATCCCTTCACACCATCTGGGTATCCAACAAAGATACATGTAGTACTTTGAGGATCAAGTGTTTTCCTCTTTTTAGAGTCGAAGACACAGAAGTGGATGACTTCTGGTTTATTGCCGCTCCAAGCCTTGAAATGAGTCTTTTCCTTAACGAACATGTGACAGGATTTATTCTAAATGTGATTGGAAAAATTAAGTGCCTCAGCCCAAAGCTTGGGAGGAAGTGATATTGCATGCAACATGCAAGAGGCCATCTCTTTGAGAGATCTTTTTTTCCACCCAACAACCATGTTCTATTGCAGAGTATATGGTACTGTGTGCTACAATTGTATCCCAACCTCAAGACAAAGATTCTAAGCATCTTTGTTTATGTACTCCCCCCCCATTATCTATATGGAGCAATTTGATATTTCTCCTTGATTGAGTCTCAACAAGTGCTTTGAACTCTTTAAGATGCTCAAATACCTCAGACTTTTGCCTGAGAAAAGATACCCAAGTATAACATGAGTAATCATCCAAAAATGTAAGCACATACCTTGCCCTGGTGATGGATGGATGCAAAAATGGACCCATGAGATCAATGTGAATAAGATCTAATGGAGAGGAGGCCCTGTGAGCCTTCCCCTTATAGAAATTCTCTTGAGGGTGCTTTCCAAGCACACGTCCTTCAAAAACCCCTTTGGAAAAGTGGATATCATGTAATTCGATGACCATCCCTTTCATGCTAAGTTGTTTCATGTACCTGAATTTCAAGTGACCAAACCTCTCATTCCATAGTCTACTATTTCCATCAACATGTGTAAGTAGTACAGAGGAATCATGTTCAATAAACTTAGAAAAAGTGTATAACCGAGATTGATGATTTACCTCCCTGAAAACAATCCTAGAGTTGTCTTGCATGTTGAATATGGACACGAAGTCTGGTGTGAACTCCACCTGTTTTTTTGAGCCAGAGTGTGTAATTTGATATACTGAGAACAAATTCACGAAAAGTTGAGGAACATGGAGAAATTTCTCAAAAAATCCATGATTTAGTTCTACTCTCCCTTTTTCGATGACCTCGATTGGAGAGTCATTCCCCATGAGGATAGGAGGACCATTGCATGCAATCAAAGAAGATAAGATATCTTGTGTGGTATCCATATGGTGGGATGCCTCTAAATCCATGATCCAGGAATAAGGTGAAGATTGAACAAAAACTAATGCATGATACCTTTGGGAGCATGATATTTTGGCTTCTTCTTGGAACCCTCGGGAATTTGATTGCAAAGGTTGTTCTTTTGAATAATATGAGTCATAAGGTCTATTTTCTTCTTCATGCATGCATATTCTAGATGGAATCCTAGATTTAAATAGGTACACTTATGTCCTTTCTTCCATTTTCCACTTTTGGATCCCAAGGAGTCATTGAAGGGTTTGGATTACCCTTCCTTCTTTTGTTCTACATGTTCCTTTTATTTTCCTTTATTTTTGGATTTCTAATGTTGAGAATTGTTTCCATCATGTGCGGAAACTGCATGTGATTTTGAGTTTTTTATTACACCCATCTTGATGAGTTTCTCTCGCTCCTGAATCAGGGTCTCAATGAAGGTCTCTAAAGAGGGCATAGTCCAGGATGCTCCAGCAGTCAACCTTTGAGTGTGGAAAGTAGAAACAAAAAATGAATAATTTGGACCAAGTTTTGACAAAATGGTGCGCACCATTTTATTTTCCTCCTTTGATTTATCAACCTCACAAGCCTTGAGTTGCAACAAAAAATCCTTGTACCTCGTGAATAAATCCTGAATGTTTTCAAATATTTTCAGATCTAATGAAAGTAATTCCATCTCAAGCATGTGGCCTCTCATCTCATCTTGTTTTCCAAAGAGTCCTTCCATGGTGTTCCATATCTCATTTGGAGATTTGCAAGAAGATACATGAAATAAAAACTCAGGGGATATGTGCATGTAGAGGGATTTGTAAGCCTCATCCATTCTATTGAGGTATTTTGATTTTTCAATGGATGAAGTGGATTTTTTTCCATAGCCATGGTTAACCTGTAAAATCCTCTACCTTGGAGAAAAATCTCTAGCTTTTTGTTCCATTCAAAGTAGTTGTATGGTGTTAGCATGATAGACGATGAATATTCCATTCTTCCTGTGTTCTTCAATCTTCAATACCTACAAATAAAAAATGTCGGTGCACGTTATTCCTAGCAACCTGTGGGCTTTGATAGCATGCAAAATGTGGTGAGTACATGCACAAGAGATCTATCTAGAAGAAGAACGAACACATGTTGCAAAATAGAGAATACGAGAGAAAAATTGGAAAGAAAAGAATGAGAAAATGTATTAACCAAATGAATGAATGATAATTTACACATGATATACTCTGTATATCTCAACTAATGTGCACTAGAAGAGAATCCAATGCACCAAAGTGGTGGTCTAGAGAGATCTGGACACACACAGGCATTTACTAGAGTTAACTTCCACCTAGTCCCAGTTAACTAGTCATGCAGTCTTCAATTAATTGAGTCACACGTGTGGAAGTGAGAGAAACACATGCAAATGTTGGTGATAAATGTAGATTTTAACCTTGTACAATAATTTATTGGAAATAGATTTTCAATAAAAGAACAAAAACGATACAATGGAAAATACACACATTACACATAGATTTTTCCCCTGGAAACCCAAACTATGAAAACCAACATATTCTATATCCATTCACACATACATTGTTTACAATAAAATATACACATAGGATCCAACAACATCCAAAACCCTAATCCAATAAAATGGATTAGTCAACAACCCTAATTCCTTAACTGGAAATAGAAAACCATCAGTGAAAAACCATGTGTTGAAAAACCGCCCAAAAATGGACACGAAAACCAAGGAAAAATTTGTTTCTAGTCGTGCAAAGAATAACACATATCCAAAAATAAAACTGAGGTTTCCATGCATGAGTGACTTCCACTAGTCTAATTAAGTGTAACTGGCTCTAAATTGAAGATAATATTCTCCTAGAATGTAGGAGAGGTTCCTAAAAAATAGGAGACCCTCAATAATGACTAGTAAACATAGGAAAATAAGGAAAAAATATCTTAGGTGTGTGTAATATCTCCAACAATGGTCTACTTTATAAATATTTTTGTTTTAGAATATTTTCAGAATGTCGATTATATTGATTTTTGAATCATTGAGAAAGTGATGGGGTATAAGGATTTTGAAAATAATTTGGCAAGCAATGGAAACTGTTGAAGAAGCACAATTTCATGTCACTAGGATACAAAATCAGAACAGAGAAAATAAGATTTGGTCTCTTCAATTTCAAATACAATTTTCGTTAATGTTGAAAATAGAATAATGATCAGTTTACTCACTTCTTTACGTTCCATTTTTCTTGATTCCTATCCAGACCTCTTTATTTCTTTGTTACGTCTCCTATGTAGATTATAATTTGGGTTGAGCTAAATGATCACCATGGGATCTACTCAAGCATCTACATTAACCACTGGTCATATATGCTCCCCTACAGGTCTTGATCCCCTCCATCATGTCTTCTTTACAATGTCTCCTCTACTGGTCAATCTACTTGAATTGGTGCACATTATTTCAATTAGAACCATGCATGGATTGGTCATGGTATAGGGTGGGTCTACTCCATGAATCTAGAGGAAAGGTATCCAATTTATGTTAAAATTAATTGGGATTGATTATATGATTTTTATGATATGTGTGTGTGAGGGAGAGATATTATTATTATACAAAATATGTTTATTAATACATGGTATGCATGGTATCCTCCTTGTGTTTTGTTTATCATTTGGTCTTCTCACTGTGCAACTTATCTTAAAAACCCCAATTTTTGGTATGTTAAATAATGGAGGCTTGTTCTGTCCATACCACTTGTCTCAATGGAAGTGGTAAACTCCTTTTTCCACTATTGTGATCTGCACCCTGTTGGTTGCTTTCAAATCTCTTTACCTACTCCATGGTTCATAGATGAAATCAAATTACTCCCCAATGTATGAACTATCTAAGATACCAAGGTATCCAAATTCTTAAACTCATCTCTTCAAAATGAATATTTGTAGTGGGAGACTCATCCCACATCATAATTCTCCTTATTCCCAAATAGCTTCAATCACTTCCTATCTGGCTTGAACATTAGAATGAGTTACATCAATATGTAGAAGTTTTTAAAATGTATAATTTCTTATGTTACACAAATTATTAGTGAAAATAAATGTGAATCAAGGTGTTTCATATCCCCATGGAATTGCAAGTCTCATAAATAAGTGGTCTAGCTTACACCAAAGAAATCCCATTTCAATGAATCAAAATAGCATAAAGAACTAAAAATTGGAAAGTGGAGATATAAATTCTTCCTTTATCCTAGGATATAATACACCAGTAGGACATCATTACCCTCCCCTAATTCACACATGGTGGAGAGAATCCAAGGTATAAGGACCACAATCCAAGGTATAAGGAACTAAATCTAGCTTATTGCTTCTCATTTTTTTCTCTGCTTTCCATAACATTAAAAGTTCATGGCTCAAATGGAATTCTATGTCTATGCTGCTATTGGTATGGGGAATTTGACAATTTCAAAAGGACACAAACTTTTTTCATCTAAAAAATTTCCAATCTTGAGCATCAAATGCAAGAGGATTAACCCATAATAGAAAATTTGAAGCACAATATTGCATATAATATAGTTGTTGTTAACAATATAGTAGAGCAATTTGCATCTAAAGTGGTAGAGAACTTTAATGGCATCCAAAAAATGAGCTTGAGATTATGAACCAAGTTGGCCCATATGCATCACAAGATGAAAGAATTTGAAGATACACTAACTAACATATGTTTCCAATTGGAGGAATCATAATTACATTTGGGGTCTAAATATGTGTTTTTTATGTGTAAGTTACATTTTAAGGCGCAATTTGGTTTCTTAGTTGAAATCTCTTTATTTGTTTTTGTAGTTTATGTAACATAAACACCATTTAAATATGTTTCATGGTAACAATTCTTTAAAGAAATTTTAAATGTATCTTTAGCGATGTTTTAGTTGATAGGAAAATGTCTACTTTTATAAATCCAATCCAATAGAAAGTGCAATGTTTAGAAATGTGGAAATTGTGATGAATTTTTTTAACTTACAATAATTAAATTGCATCAAGATTATTTATCACATTTTGTGCACTAGGAAACAAATTCCCTCTCTTTAGTGGAGAAATACTATCCAACACAAGGGAGGCTTCCCTAGTAGCCTTTAAGAATCCCTAGGCAAGACATAATCAAGTCTAGGGCCCCTTGGGGTGACTACTCACACTACCACCTAGATAAAGGTAAGTAAAGTGAATACAAGGTGGTGACATAAGAAAATTTACATAGTTGGAGCGTATAGGATTTTAGCCTAGAAGGGAGGCTCCCCAAGTCAAGTATGAGTTCAATGGGGTCCCCAAACACTAAAAATAAAGAAATTGTCTAAGGTTGAGATGATACTTGCAATTAATATGTGAAATATTAGGAGTAAAGAAATTATTACAACAACAAAATAAATGATCTCTAATAGTATATATATTATTTCGGTAGTGAAACATGTAATTTCCAGTAGTAGTTGATGTATAACAGCAATAAAATAATCAATTTTCAGTAGTAGTTAAACTTATGACAACAGTAAAACAACCAATTTCCAGTAGTAGTAAATTTATGATAGTATTAAAACATTCAATTTTCAATGGTAGTAAATTTATGAAAATAGTGAAATAGTCAATTTTAAGTAGTAAACATATATCCCTTTGATCATGACATGATCTAGTAAATTCTAGGACTAACTACTAGGTTAAATTAAGGGTTATTTTCCAACAAAATCATAAAATTCAACAGTAAAAATTAGCCCTTAAACCCTAGACGTTTTTCCTTAGATGGCTATAGTAACACTTTAGAAAATTAAATTAGGTTTTCAATAGTAATTTTTAGGTCAATAGTATGCCTAAACACCCTAGACGTCTTGTTTTTTATGGAGGAAAATGAAATTTTGCAGCAAATAAACCCTAACCCTAACCCTAACCCTAAATAGTAAAATTTAGTGGTAATTATTGACTATTATGGATAAAAGACTAGTGGCTATTATTTTAGGCATATGGGGTCAAAAAGAGGTCATTCTTTGGAAGAATGAAGTGGAAAATTTTAGAGTGAGGCTTAGAGGTTGTCCACTACTAACCCTAGGCAATCCTCCTAAAATGTTGAGGCATGATACAAGGGAAGATTCCTCCACTAGTAAATCTTCCAAGGATTTTGACAAAAAGATGGGTTTGTTCAAAAAATATCCAAGAGGATAAATAACCACCACTAGAGAAACACAATCAATCTAAAAATTCATTATTAAACAAAACCACAATATGAAAAGAGAACAATTACTCAAAACATCTCTTATCCATCAAAACCCTAATTTCCATGTCATCCCAGTAGTAGAAGATACACAAACATATCTCCCAAAAGAGTCACCCTAGTTAACCATCCATAACATTCTTCATGAGAGAGAACAAGTAGAAGTAGAAAAGAGTGATATATCTCCACAAATAGAAATGATTTAAAAGTGAGAAGTGCTTCTCTTATTTATTTGAGAGGTCTAGCACCCTTCTCACACAATACAAGCCCTGAAAACATAAAATGATTCCTTTATCTCTCATAAACCCTAGAGATAATGCAACAATACATAAAAAAATCCATGATACATGAGTGGATAGATCTATAAGACTAACAATCATGCCTCCAAGATGAAGTAAACTAGCTCATACATCAAACCGTCCCACTCAAAAGTGCTCCAAGTCTCATGCATGTGGCATGTGTGTTGTAGGTGAATCCCCTTGTGGACAAGTGGATTCCCTCTTGGTCTCTAGACTCCTAAAGCCAAGATAGAAAAGTGCTTAACATGGACACTGACTTCCTTTTATATATAATCAAGCTAACAAATGAAAGAGAAGGATAAATATATGTACCTTGTTAGCAACGTTTGTCCTTGCAAAGACCTGGCTGAGCTTTGATCTTGAGCTCCCTGATAGGTCCTGCAAAACAAACAAAGATACAATGGACTTCCTACTCTACTGAGATTAGCTCAATCATAGATCCATCTACTACAGACAAACTCATATGGAACAAGCACAAGTTTGAAAGAAACAAGCCAATCATTGATTATTAATGAGAACAAGTAAAAGTACTTACAATCCTTTGAATGAAGGTGCAACAACTTCTTCCAGTTCTCCTTGTCCAACCCCTTTTCTCAAGTAATCTCCACTGATTGCTTTTATGGAATCTCACTCATGAGATCATAAGTTTCACATCTCCAATATTTTCCATGTCAATACCTTCTTATGAGATCATAAGTTAGGTATAATTCTCAATCTCCATTGTACCTTTCACCATGAGAAGGCCTCCTTATATAACCTTGGAGAGGTCCAATCACTTGAGAGATATTTGGGATGAGTTGAGGATTCCTCTCCTTCAGTTGAGGATCTCCCCTAATATCATGCCTTGACCATCTATTCGAATCCAACTACCTTCATGAATTGAGGGATTCTTCCCTTATTTGCCTCAACAAACCCAGAATTTGCTAAAAAAAGGGTAGTGCTCCCCCAAAAGGGTGCATAGGGCGCTCAAACACTCCCCCAAAGAGGCTCAGGGAGTACCAACACTCCTTGATAGTGGGTAGGGGAGCGCTGCTCTCCAAAAGTCATTTTTTAGTGGTTCTTTCAGTGTCAAAAGGTTTGTACTCCTTGTCAAGTGACTTCTCTTCTTCAAAACTAGTCTTTGGGGTGTCTTAAGTGTCTTTGTGATGTCATTAGGGGCACGACATAGGAAATATGGAAGTATGATGTTTTTGACATTGGAAACACTTGTAGTCAAGATGCGACACTTACAACACTTGTAATGATGACACTTGCGACACTATCGAAGTGAGTAATTTTGAGGTGTAACAGATTTCCCCCCAAAGTACGAAGTTAGAAGACGATGATGACTGAAGTACTTTGTAGACTTTTTCGAGCAAGGGTATGGATGCAGAGAAACTAGAAAAAGATGCACACAACCATTAAACATATATTATGACATGTTTCAAAACCTAAGGCAGGCATACCTATGCTTGAGTGA
Source organism: Picea glauca (assembly GCA_000966675.3). NCBI lineage: Eukaryota > Viridiplantae > Streptophyta > Pinopsida > Pinales > Pinaceae > Picea > Picea glauca. The sequence goes on from JZKD02S1722027.1 coordinate 453,033, forward strand.
TAAAGACTTTTTAGGAATGGCCACCATAAAATACATTGCGGATCCATAATTATATTGACAAAATGGTATAGCCACTACAGATACAATGTGGATCTATAATTCTATGACCTGAACTGATCGTAGCCATGAAGAATAAACAATGGATCTACGAGACAACAAGACATAGCCACGACCAATACAAAGTGGATCTATGTAACAATATATGTGTCATAGTTCAAAAGAACTCCTTTGCAACCTGGGCAAAGTATACATAAGAGTGATGACACTCAACCCAGGGTCTTCTTACCGATCCCGATGTAGTATGAATCTAACCATGTGAATAAATGTTCTGATGTCGAACATGGCAGAAACCACTTGATTACCGATCAATGATGTAAACCGTTAACAAGCGCGAGGGAGATCACCATTGATGTCAATGATTCCCAAGGTACTCTAGTACATTCCGATGAATGTGAATGGATGAGATGAAGTTGAACACCCATGGAATCATCCGATCAGAGGTCAATGATGTAAACCCACTGTACGACACGAGGAGGCCTGTCATTGAGGCATGCAGGTCCCAATGTATTAATTGGTTTCTAAGTCTAGTTCCTAGATAATGTGTTGAAGTCGACAGGAATAGAATCGTCGAAGGAGGGCCTTGATGTATCCCCCATCAACGACATGAAACTGACACAGAGATGTAATTGGTAGATCAAATGAACATGGACTGACACGGGTATTGAAACAAGATATTTGTGATGGCTGATTCCTGAGGCAGACACTTCCCTTAAACATTGAGTCACAATAGAAGAAACTTGGCATGAACCAAAACACGATAATGCAGTGGATGTTGTGACTTTTGTCAAGTGACCCAAAGGAGTAAAAGAAACTCAGAGGATTGGCTTAGTGTAGAGGTTTAGCGGATTAAAATGCGTGTAAAGACAAAGTGTCGTGTTCAAGGGCGATCGTAAGAGCTACTGGTAGTGTTCTAAAAAACTGATTGGCTTGCTTCTTTCAATTCCCCCCCCATCCAGATAGAGGAGTACCTCTTTTTTTAATTTAACGAGCTCGAGGAGGGTAACACATGCTCGATATGACTCACCTTTGGTAAGTCCCTCTTCCTTTGTTTAACAAACTGGAAGAAGTAAGGGTTTGGTCCCGTATGGGCCCTTCAATGTATGATTGTTTAACGAGTCCAAAGAAGGTAAACGCGGTGGTTTTTCATATTTAGAGAGTTTGAAAACAACTTAAAGATGACTCCAATGCTGTCCTTTTTCGTAATGTTAGTCTCACGAGGTCGCAAAAGAGATAAATTATCACTCGAAAGACGCTCTTTCAAACCTTTTAACGAGTGGGAAAGGAAGCACGATCACTTGGCAATCTTTTCATGTGTAGAGAGTCTGAAAAGAGCTCAAAGACGACTCCAGTGGGTTTCTTTTTCGTTTATCGATGCAGGTCCAAAAAAGAGATAAAAGTTTACCCGGTGGCATTCTCAGGGATTTACGAGCATGAGAAAGAACAAAGACTAAGCTCGGTATTCCACCAACTTGAAATCTAGTGGCTTAACTCGAGAATGATCATCAAAGGCTGGAGACATGCCCTCCAAGCTTCAATTCATTCACCAACTTTGAGGTTGTCACTGATTTCTCTACTATATGGAGAAAAAGGATAAGGGTGGATGAAAT
>JZKD02S1722027.1:454749-481092 GCA_000966675.3 Picea glauca
TGACTCCAATGTTGTCCTTTTTCGTAATGTTAGTCTCACGAGGTCGAAAAAGAGATAAATTATCACTCGAAAGACGCTCTTTCAAACCTTTTAACGAGTGGGAAAGGAAGCAAGATCACTTGGCAATCTTTTCATGTTTAGAGAGTCTGAAAAGAGCTCAAAGACGACTCCAGGGGGTTCCTTTTTCGTTTATCGATGCAGGTCCAAAAAAGAGATAAAAGTTTACCCGGTTGCATTCTCATGGATTTACGAGCATGAGAAAGAACAAAGACTAAGCTCGGTATTCCCCCAACTTGAAATCTAGTGGCTTAACTCTAGAATGATCATCAAAGGCTGGAGACATGCCCTCCAAGCTTCAATTCATTCACCAACTTTGAGGTTGTCACTGATTTCTCTACTATATGGAGAAAAAGGATAAGGGTGGATGAAATGAAGGTTTAAGAGAGGCGAATGTTTCATTTTTTAATGAGCTTGACACAGGAAAAAGAACTATGCTAAGGGTTCTGGGTTCAATCCCCAATTTCTGTTTCATTTTTAACGAGCTTGCTACAGAGAGGAAAACTATGCTCAAAGATTCTGTTTCATTTTTTAATGAGCTTGCCACAGAGAAGAAAAACTATGCTTGTGACCTTTGCTTCATTTTTTAACGAGATTGCTACAGAGAAGATAAACTATGCTCGTGGACTCTCCTTGATCATGGCTTCCAAGAGAATAATGCTTTGGAAGGACACCATGTCAAGGGACAAAACTCGGTCATGGGTTCCAAGAGATCTTCATTGGATGGAAGAAAATCACTCTGGAAGGAATACATGTTGAGGGTCGCAACAGGGGTAAGGAGATCAGGCTCCAATATCCCTACTGAAGAGATCACCATGTCAATTACCGGATCCAAATCATTAGAAGTTAAAGTCACGGGAGACAACGCCATATAATTGACATGCATCGGGGGTGATACTTTCGTCATATAAGAACCATTCAGTGAGGTAATCCAGTCAGGACCGATGAAGGAAAGTTGATTAATAGTCACAATTCTTCCATCGTGAGGGAAATATATCACACGAAAAAGAGTGGACACAATAGCTTTAATGGAATATACATAATCCCGCCCAAGGAGTAAAGCGAAATCCAAGGGGTCTCGGACTACCATGACATCAATACAGACAGTTTTCCCTCCCAAAGTTACTGGAAACTGAGGAAGGGTCCCTAAAGGTTGACTAGTTATTCTGTTAAAAGCTAATAGATTCTGTGTAACAGGTGCAATATGAGGACAACCCAAAGCGTGCCAAGCAATAGAAGACAAAATACTATCAGACACAACTTCATCTATCATTGTTTGAGGAACGTCCTGACCACAAAACTGTACTGTAATCTAGAAAGGAATGTGAGAGGGAAGATGAGGTCTAGTTAGTGCACCCCAATAAAAAAGGATGGCCTCATTGCTTGGAGGGGGTTTCATGGGAGAAGGAGGAATGCCCCACAACATGGTAGATTTTGTATCAAAGAGAAAAACGTGGGCAGTATCAGGTTTACTCTCTAGAGGGAGAGTAGGATCGACCAATGATGGGATCAGATCGACCACACTGGCACTCTTCAGAGGAAGAGTGGAATTGACCGATGAAGTAGCCGGAGCAACCACTTTGGCACTCGTCAAAGGAGGAGTGAAATGGATCGATGATAGAAATGGATTGACCACTTGGGTTTCATTCTCCAAGGGGAGAATGGGGTTGATGGGTGGAAATGGATCAACCGCTTTGGTGTCACTCTCTAACGGGAGAGTGGGGTTGACCGAGGATGAAAACGGATCGACTACTTGGGTTACACTCTTTTGATGAAGAGTAGGGATGATCAATGATGGAACTGGATTAGCTACTTGGGTTTGTGGTTCAATCGAGGAGGAAACTAGATTGACCACTTGATCAATCAGACTGACCGGGGATGGAACTAGATTGACTAGTCCATCAACTAACGATGGGTTGGGGGAAAGCTTATGATAACCTTTTGGAAGTTGAAGCTTTTCCAAAAGAGAAGAAGCCTCGTCCATGCGAGGACAAAGGTAAGAATAATGATCACCTTTGAATAACATACAAGGGAATTTGATACTTGTCTTCTTCTTACCAACCTTAATGTCACTAGTTGACGGGGTATTACTGGCATGACCAGTAGAGGCTAATGATGTGGAGGACCACATTTATAATACCTTCGGAATACTAGGGAAATCCCTCAGAAAGTGGTCACCCTTACAAAGACTGCAAGGGAATTTGGGTTTCAGATTCTTTATTTTAATCTTGTTGACCTCATCAACACTCCCAATACTATTAATAGTGACTGGTTGCTTGGATCCAACCTCTGATGTTGGTTGGGCCTTGGTCTTTTTCAGGCTCTTCTTCTTCTTCTCTTTCTATTTCTTCTTCTTCTTATCAACCTGGCTACGTTCTTTAAAGCTTTCACTAGACAAAGAGGGAGAAAGGGAAGAAGACTTAATGGGTGAAGAAGGAAAAAAGTCGACATGAGGTTGATGTGTGGGTGGTCTACTAACATCTAAAGTATTAGGTGTAGTTGAAACATTGGGGGGATTTGAGATCATCGAAGTGGGGAATAACCAAACCGGTAATCTAATGGTGAGTCCCGGAAGACTCAATGTGGAAATGTATGGAGGACCAACGTTTCCAAACGAAGGAAAGGTATAAGGTTCCCAAGGAGAAGGGGTTCCTCCATTGGTACTCTTAGGATTTGATTCCATTAACACTAACTTGACCTAAGGTCCATTAAGTAACACAACCAACACATGCTATGAATCCGAGAAGCAAACAATCAAACAAAATCTTCCCACAATGAAACCACTAGTTGGTGATGAAATCCAACATCGCGAGATCAAAATAGGAAGAGGCAGGGGTAGAGTGGGTGGATCAGTTATGTTGGCAACCTGCTTAATGGAATTATGCCTTGGTGCAAGCTTCCACGCAGTAATTGTGGATTTACCCTCCAAGGAGCCTGAGTGAGTTTGACCAACTTCTGTTCCAGGTACAGTGAGACTTCCCTTCACTGTCACCTTGTGTGAGACCCTAAATATTATGGCTACTAAGGTCACCAACTCACAGTCATCCCATGGGTAGGTACAATCAACAGTCCGATCTGAATGTATGGGCAGGATAACAAGTCTGAAATCAACTCGAGAGGCTCCCACACATAATCGTGGGTATACCCTCAAGTGACCCCCAATATACGATCCGACCACTACAAACAATTGAACCACAGAGGGATAATCTCCGTAACTCACCTGAATGTGACCTCATGGATAACCCCTGTGTGAGAGGGGGATCCCAAAAAACCTATATGATAATTGGATTTTCTCTCCCTATCACAAGATGCTAAGTTTGTTTGATAGCTTTGGAAAGTTATCCTTTCAACCTATTCCAAAGCCTTACACCTTAAAATAATGTAGGTTTGCTAACAAAGATGTAAAAAGTATGATAAATTTTAGTTAAGCATTGATTTTAGTGGTTGTTATTTACTTAGAGGTGTATGAGAGTGAAGGCTGATGATATTATGACTCAGTTCCCAAAACATGCATAAGAAATGATAAGCAATCTTCTCTTTCAATGAATGTCTAACTAAGGGAAGGAGAAGGATTTTCCTTTCATTGTCAAACACCAAGATGAAATGACCTCATGCAATAGTCCTCAATAAGGAATCCAATGCAATGCCAAAATGTTTGTGTGTGACTGATAACTAGTAGATGTAAAGCTTCTTATGCTAATTGGACTTCAAGAGTTGTGAGATTTAAGCAATTTGGAAGCAAACTTCACATAAACCAAAAGACACCCTTGTTGTGATCAAACAAGAAACAGAAAGCCAAAAACTCAAAAGGAAGGAGAAAGAGATTGGACAAGATGACTCAAAGATTAGAAAGAAAAGTACAAAATACCTTTGAAACCCCTTACAAAGTTTTCACTCATTCAAATAAACGAGAAGAAAATGACAAATTGACTCCAAATTGTGAAGGACAAAGAGTCATTGCAAAGTAAGGACAAATGTAAAAAAATCCAAACAAAATAGGATGAATCCTTAGAAAACAGGGTGTTGAAGGCCAATACCAAGATGACTGAGAGTATGGGATCCTGAGAAAATGCAAAAGGAAAAAACTGAACCTAGAAAATTGAAAAACTAGAGGGTTTTTCACTGAAAATGGGGTAGCGCTCTGGTGTAAGGGGTACCAGAGTGCTCCAACACTCTATGTAAGACCACCAGGGAGTGTTGGTTCTTTGCTAACAAGGGCATGTGAGCGCTCTGCTACAAAATATCAGAAAAATGCCAAGAAACTCAGAAAATCAAGGAAATTCAGTCAATCAGGGTGATCCTGATGACATAATGAGGCAATAAAAAACTCTAAGAATAAAAAAGACAATGTGGAGAAGATCAAATCAGTGGGAAAAGGGCCAAAACAAGATCTAGGAATGGAAAAAAAAATCAGAGCTCCTCCCCTGTGGAGTCGCCAATTTCTATTGTAGGTGAATCCCCCTGCAGACAAGTGGATTCCCTCTTGGTCTCGAGACTCCTAAGGCCAAGACAAAAAAGTGATTAACATGTACACTGACTTCCTTTTAGATCTAATCAAGCTAATAAATTAAAGAGAAGGATAAATATATGTACCTTGTTAGTGACATTTGTCCTTGCAAAGTTCTGGCTGAGATTTGATCTTGAGCTCCCTGATAGGTCCTGCAAAACAAACAAAGATACAATGGACTTCCTACTCTACTAAGATTATCTCAATCATAGATCCATCTACTACAGACAAACTCATATGGAACAAGCACAAGTTTGAAAGAAACAGGCCAAGCATTGATTATTAATGAGAACAAGTAAAAGTACTTACAATCCTTTGAATGAAGGTGCAACGACTTCTTCCAGTTCTCCTTGTCCAACCCCTTTTCTCAAGTAATATCCATTGATTTCTTTGATGGAATCTCACTCATGAGATCATAAGTTTCACATCTCCAATATTTTCCAAGTCAATACCTTCTTATGAGATCATAAGTTAGTTATAATTCTCAATATCCATTGTACCTTTCACCATGAGAAGGCCTCCTTATATAACCTTGGAGAGGTCCAACCACTTGAGATATATTTGGGATGAGTTGAGGATTCCTCTCCTTCATTTGAGGATCTCCCCTAATATCATTCCTTGAACATCTATTCGAATCCAACTACCTTCAGGAATTGAGGGATTCTTCCCTTATTTGCCTCAACAAACCCATAATTTGCTAAAACAAGGGTAGTGCTCCCCCAAAAGGGTGCACAGGGCGCTCAAACACTCCCCCAAAGAGGCTCAGGGAGTGCCAGCTCTCCCTGACAGTGGGTAGGGGAGTGATCCTCTCCAAAATTCATTTTTTAGTGGTTCTTTCAATGTCAAAAGGTTTGTACTCCTTGTCAAGTGACTTCTCTTCTTCAAAACTAGTCTTTGGGGTGTCTTAAGTGTCTTTGTGACATCGTTAGGCGCACAACATAGGAAAGATGGCAGTATGATGTTTTTGACACTGTAAACACTTGTAGTCAAGATGCGACACTTGCAGACAAGATGCGACACTTACAACACTTGTAATCACGACACTTGCGACACTATCGAAGTGAGTAATTTTGAGGTGTAACAATGTGTGGCCTCAATGAGGGGATGACTCATTAAAAAGTGGAAGAAAAGTTCTCAAAAGTGAAATGTTTCCAGAAAAGGGTGCAACATTTCACCTCCAAGAGGTTCCTCATGCTCCAAAAGGTATGGCGTATCATCCAAAAGTTCCATTTCATCATAAAGAACCCAAAATGTCACATCAAGGTGCCCCATCATCAAGAGGTGCAATTTCCTATCATCCAAGTGGAACATCCCATCATCCATGGAAAGGCGCCACATCATATCTCCAAGTGCAATGTCCTCGAGAAAAGGTCCAATGTCCTCCATGGAGGGTGAAATGTCCCATAAATCCATCCTCGTCATATAAGGGACATCCCATAATCAATGACCTTAGCTTCATGTCCACATGTGCTAGTGGGTCTTATGGATGGATCCATGGGATCAAAACCCCCAACATCCTCCTAAGATTTCCAAATGACCTCTCTCAAGTAATGGGGACAACCTCCATACAAGTGGAGAAATACCCCCTCAACATCCTCCAAAGGATCCAAGTGTCAACCAATCATGTGCAATCATCATCTGAGGAGGGGGTTTCATGTGGTATAAGATGCATCATGAAGAACAAAGGCAAGGTACACAATCCAAACACAACATATAAAGTGAGTCATTTTAATACGAAATCCATTAGATATATCTCACAAAATATCATCTTCACTTCACACTAGCTTACAAAATTATGCAATTTGCCAAGTCTAGGTATGGGAGGGTCATTATTACCCCTTATTAGGTGTGTCAATTTCCAAACCAAGAGGTATGTCCTAGGGAACCCATCAAAGAGTATGTGCAATGATAGTGGTATGGTTGGGGGTTTACTTCATGGGATGGATGTCATTGCATGAAAGGCCATGTATAATATTCATCCTTATGAACACCTTTGTAGAGGGAGCACTTCGAAAATGAGGTACCCTTTCCTTAACACTATATCTTTCCAAACCCTTGCTTTCCATTTTCTTTATATATTTAACCTCTTTTGTCTTTTGACATTTGATTTTCTAAGTCCTTTCATAAGATATGCATTCTTTGCATAGGACATGGGGTGATGGCCTCTTAGCGAGGGGGTAGACGCTCATGCTTCTTTATTTTCCTTGGTTTTTAATACTTTCTTTTTTCTTGTTTGTTTGTTTCCCACACATTTTGAATTGGAGATTTTTCTCTTTCCATGTCATTTTTTATAAAGATGCATCAACCTTGGGATTTCAAGCCCCTTCTTCTCATGGGATTATGAGGCACGAACCTTTTTGGAATACATGTAACATCCAACCCAAAAGAAGGGACGAAGGATAGATGAAAAATGGAATGTGTTATTTATGATAATGGGTATGGACATGTTACCCCCATTAAGGCTCCCCAATAGTAAACCTTTTCCCAAATGTGACAATACTTGACTAGAAAATGACAATGACCACCAAAGTGAGACAATGCAAAAATAATAACTCCAAAGCATCATGATTCATTATCCAAATCAACCTATTATCACTATTTTCATGCCTTGAGTATTAACATTATCACTCAATACTAAGTATTAGAACAATGCACCTGAGTGTGTAAATGCACCATGTCATATGAGTGAGTTGAGCTAATCATGTAATGTGAGGCATTTGTGGGACATTGTCTATGGAGAGTCTGAAATAACATCATTGGATTTGTTTTCTGGAATGTGGATCATGGAGAAAAAATTATCCTCTAGTTACACCTAGAAGTAGGGGGTAACAATGATAATTGGGAAAATTGGTCGATTGAGGCCATTAGAGCTAGATTAGAAAATTTGGGGAAATTGGTGAATTTGGACAATTGGAACGCTCAAGCTACTAATTCAACAAATAGGGAAATTGTGGCTCATTATGTAAATTGGGGATAATTTGGTAAATTGGGAAAAGACGGATAATTGTGGCTAATTGGTATAGTTGTGGTTGATCTCACTAATTGGGAAATCGGGGTAACTAGGGTTAATTTAGTAAACTTTGATAATTAGTGTACTTATGAAAAATGATAAAATATGGATAATAGCATGGATAATAAGGCAAACTGAGAAATTTGGGCTAATAAGGAATATTTGTACAATTGTGGCAATGTGTGGTTAATTAGGATAATTGTCATTTTTGGTAATTGAAGAAATTGGGGTAATTGAGAGATTTTTTTTTCCTCGGAAAAAAGCGTAATTTTTATTTCATTCGAAGAGAAAAGAAAATTACATTCTCTAGAGTACACGTGTCCATGTATTTTGCTGCTCATAATGTTGATCATAAGTAAGCATCACTGAGCTCATAAGACCATAAATGGTTACAAAAATGTGTCTTGGATATGATGCACTCATGAAATCTAAAAACTATGACATATATAGAGCATAAACATGATTTACAAAGGAATGTACAAAAAAGGAAGCTGGAAATCCCAAGGAGCCAGAGAAAAAACCAACGAGCATATAGAAGTAGCAAAATGTGTCTGAAACTGGAAATTGTTATGATGAAACTGTATTAATGATCTATCTGTCTATGAATGGACAATGGTATTACTCATATTCTTCACCAATATTAACTTTTGAAATCATCCACTTCCCCATGCCCATTTGTAGACCTTCTTTAGAGAGCGAATTAGCGACCAAAGTGTGCTCCTCGTAGACATGCCACACGCAAAAGGAGTCAAAATTTCCCATATATATGTATATTTCCTCAAGTAAAGAAAGTAGTTGAATATTGTGACATTTTTGTGATTTTTTAACACAATTTATAACATTCAAAGAGTCGCTGAAAATATGAATGGACTTTACTCTGTTTTCCCCTACAACAAGTAATAAAAGTTTCAGAGACATTAACTTAGTGAAATTATTTGTTCCTGGACCCAACCCCATTTTCATTTTGAAAAAGTGATTCTCCTTAAGGTAAAGTAATCCCCCCCCCCACACACATTTGGTTGTTTTATTGGGAGGCCCCACCAAAAGAATCCCAAGGAATAGAGTGGTCCACAATGACCTCCTAAATTATTTTGGGTGGCCCTAATCCTTTTTCCTAAAGAAAGTGTGAAATAATGTCAAGGCCTTGGGTTGCAATGATCTCCAAAAATGATGGCATTTCCTTGAAGATAGAATTTCTAGGCTAGCCACCAGCTCAATATCAGGGGTAAAGCCTTAATATTGTGATTTAATTATTTTGATACCCAATATTTCTAGGCATCCTCAACCGATAGACCCTACCAAATACATGCCTAGCCAAATTTCAAGGAAAACTCCTACCAAATTTGATTAACAAAAGGGAAAAGAAGAAATAGGTGTGACATCAATTCCTCATTGGATTTTCATAGAGGGCACCACCCCAGACCCTCAAGATATCTTCTTTTCATCAAATCCCAGGTTGGCACTTTGTTTACAATCATACACCACATAAATATGTAGGACTCTATGGGGCATATTACATTCCAGATTCCTTTCCACCACTAGGAAGTCTCTCACAGGTGTATTTCAATGTTTAGTTGGATGTAACCTAGTTTTGGAGTATAGACTCCATGCATATCATGTTTTTAGGATAGTTCTTCCTCTCAGTTAGTGATGTGAATATGAGTTTATTTTAGGGCCCATATATAGATGGATCATTGTGCATTATATGCCTCCCCCATCCCTACCTGAATATGGTCCTTTCGTTCTTGGTTCCATATTGTAGTGTGGTTTTCATCAACAATCCGGTTCAAGTAAAAAATTCCCTTTGCATTCAAGTGATAATCATATCTAGAGGTAGGAGGTGATTTACGCCACTACCTGGCCATAGATCATATCATATTTGAACCATTGTGCCATTACTGATGCACCATGCAATACCATTTCCCACTACATCAAAATCTTGTATGAATTCCTTCCATATGATTGAACACATTGTTCACTTCTTTATGGGGTTTCTGATCCACTCCTTAAGTGACTCAGGATGGATGTATTTTTGTATGATCACTTTCATCCACAAACTGTCTATTTTGATCAATATCCAACATGATTTAGATGCCAAATATTTGAGAATAGGGAACTAATTTTCAGTCCCCAACCACCTAGCAATTTTGGAATATCCAACAATCCCCTTTTTAGCCAGGGAAGAAAAAAATGTTCCCATGAGCCTACCCATAGGAATTTGAAACAAATTTTTCTTGCCTTGTCCAAAGCACCTTTAGGTATCCAGGCAAGTGATATCTAGTAAATTATAAGATCTTCCAGAACTGATTTACCAATATCAATCACTCGGCTCAAGACAACCATCTGAAACTCCATAATTTTAATCGTTTTTCCATCTTTGCTAACAACCATGTCCAATATTCCTTATTGTAGTAGTTTGGTTTTAGGTGGAATCCTAAATACTTGAGACCTGCATCAAAATAATTTACTTCATAAGGAAAGAGAGAGAAGTAGTAAGTCATCCGTGTTGCCTCCATGTTATGGATCGATAGGGTAGATTTTTTGTAATTTATTTGCATGCCAACCGCCCTACCAAAGACAGCCAAAATGGAATCCAGTCTTTCAGCATCATCTCTTTTCTCATTGAAGAATAATAATGCATCATTCACAAAGATTAGGTGTGTTAACTTAAGCGTAGGAGATATTGAAATTCCATGGAACCCCCCCTACTTTTGCATCTTCTATAGATCTACTAAGACATTCGACAACCAAGAGGAAAAGGAGTGGAGATAAATGATAGCGTTTTCTTATTACTCTGCATGAAAAATAGCAGACGCCAATCCATTGATGAGTACTGCAAAATATTTAATTGTGATACAACTCATCTCCCAATTTATGAAGGAAACTTCAAATCCTAGGTGAGTAAGAAGGAGTTTGAGATATATCCAACTTACTTTGCCATAAGCCTTTGATAGATCTATTTTCAGAAATTCCCCTTTGGCTTTCTAAGTCTTTAAACTATGAATTCCTTCTTGTGCCACTCCAATGGCCTCATGAATCTATCTTCCTTGAAGAAAAACAAATTGTTCTTTTGAAACTGAAGCAAATAGGATATAATTTATTCTTCTTGCAATCACTTTTTCCATCACTTTATAGATACAATTGCATAGGGAAATTGGTATGAATTCATCTAGAGAAAGGGGGGAATCATATTTCAGAATCAGGGCTATGAAAGTAGTGTTAAGTGGGGTGTGCATATGACCTTATTTGCGTGATTCTTCCACCACTTGAAAATTTTCTTTTACAATAAGATCATAAAGGAATAAGAAAAATTCCACTATCCATCTATTCAGTCCAGGGATTTTGTTCTTCTGAAAATTGTGTAAAACTTCCTTCAACTCATCTTCGGAAATCTCGTCCATTAAAGACCTATTTTCATCATCATTCACAAAACTAGTAAAGTATTGGGCCAACCTAACAATATGTGTAATATTGGCCCAAATATATGCTTGGAAAAGGTTTTTGAAGTGACTCTTCCCAAGTAGTGCCAGCCCATCAAAGGAGGAATTTTTTCTCCCAGAATTATCAGTGACACTCCATATGGTATTTGAAATTTTCCTTCCCTTTGCATATTTCTAGAAAATTTTTGTATTTTCACCCCTACTTTCAAGCCAAATTGTCCATATTTTTTGGAGCCATACTTCTTCCCTTTCTTCCAAGAAGTTTCTTCTTTTATTTTCCAAGGTGATTAAATCCTCGTTTGTTTCATGGGAATTATATCCCTCTCCTTCATAATCATAGATGTCTTGGAGGGAATATTTTGTGTCGATTAGGTCATGCTCGTCCCTTATCCTCTTATTATATGCCAAGTTCATAGTTTCCCTCTTAACTAGATTTTTAGGTTTGCTACAGATTGTATTGCGGCCTTCTCCCTTGATTTTGGATCAAAAGGAATCCATTCTTCTTTGAATAAGAAGAGGAAGTTATACTCTTTAAGCCATGTCAGATTAAACTTGAAGGGACTTGTTGGATTCATCATCGCCCCATCTACCTCTAAGAATATTGGGGAGTGATCTGATTCGCCACCAGAACCTACCCACTTTTGTAACTGAAAAGGACTCTCCAATAGCTTATTATATATCAAGAAGCGATCAAGTCATTTTTCAACTCTATCTTCCCTTATTATTTTGTTCCTCCATGTTGGGTTCAATTTCATTGGGTTTAAATTTGTGAGCCCCTTTTCCTCCAAAATATGCCTGAAAAATTCATATAGGGGATCAGGTATTTCCCTGGGGCCCCAGACTTCAACAACACCCAAGGAGAAATTAAGGTCTCCTCCCATAATAAGGACTTCACTTCGAATGAAATATTTTTGGAGGAGAGTCTCCTAGAAATAGGGTCATTCAACAAACAACCCATGTACATTTATGATTGTGAATGTCATTCCCAGGTATATCAAACAAACATCCACGCCTATTCCTGACTCGAACTCCTACAAGTTTTTCACTTCAAAAATCTTGAGTTCCAGCCAATAGCCAAACCTCCTGAGTGGCCTCTGGTATCCAAGCCTATGAATCTCTAATGTTTGAAGAGGGACTCTATTAATGAAGAAAAAACTTCCCCTTCCCCCATCATTTCATATAGAAGGATTATATCGTGTTGAATGGAAACCACCGGTATTTTTAGGGTCAATGTTTTGGAGGGACTCGCCACACCCCTATAGTTAAAATAGATAACTTTCATGGGGAAACCCCTTTTGGGTTTTTCGATGCTCTAAGTTCCACCATAATGGATAATTGTTTCCCAACAGTTGTGTCAACCAGATCCCAATTCTGAGCAATGGAGAGATGTGATTTGTGACCCCGATCAAATCCCCCTTTGATTGGCATTGGATTTTTACCCAATCCCTCTGTCCAACTATTCATATCAGGTAAAACTGGGATAAATTTGTTTCTTATATGAAAAGTGACTGTGTCATATTCTGTGTCCCTTGATGATTCATCCTCCTTTGTAACCCTCACACTAGAGTCTAGGGAATATTCTTGGATCGAAAAAATTTGGGCTAATGAAGATCCAAAACCATGACATGAGGGTACAACCATGCCCTCAAATGAGAAATGGAGGTTTTTCAAGGATCCCAACCAATCCTTTCCCAAAAGAGACAGATAATTAATCAAAATATTGATAGAATGGGGAGGATTTGAACACATACAATGGGGTGTAGCATTGTTAGACTGCGAGACCATAGATGATGAACAATTCTAAGGTGGAAATTGTTAGATACCATCCATGTTCTGAGGATCCCGAACCAACTGCTTATGTTCCCACCCTTCTTCAGTTATCCTTTCTCTGCATCCTCTAGCCATTGATTTTGTTGACATCGGTCTATCCTATGCTCTTGTGGGAGAAGTGGAATCTATTCCCTCTGAGGAAGTCGGTCTATTTCTTGCCATGTTTGACCGAGGACTATCAGATTGACCATTGAAGGGTAAATGACAATAACTAGCCACATTACCTTGATGATGACACTCTAACACCAGAAAGGAACATCTTCATAGTCCAATTTATGCATATAGGATGAATTCCCTAATAATAGCTCTACTTTCTCCATTATCCCCTCCCTGATGTCGAGCGAAACCAAAATGCAAGATACTATTAGCTATCAATAAGATTGAAAGGACATATCAACATCAAGGAAGGAGCCCAAAAAATTTCCCAATTCCATGAAACTTTCTCTAGTCCAAAACTCGATAGGCATGCCAGGGAGGTGCACCCAAATAGGAATAACATCCATCCTTTCCTTGCTTGCATTGAACAGGGGATTCCATTTCTTGAGCAGTATAGAGGAGGAATCAATACTCCATTGGATTTTTAAATCCCAATCTACTTCTTCTGATTTCCTAAATTTAAATAGGAACCATCCTCTGGCCAATAACTAAATCGAGGAAGAATAACCTAGGGTTTTGGACCAGTAAAATCCAACCCATTCTTTCAAGGTTTTCATGCCAAACCTTATTCTACGATCTCTCCCCACCACTATCATGGTAGCCATATCCACAACATGTGGCATGGTGATGTCCAACCCCAACACAAGCTTAATAGGCTTCCCTCTTGATTTTATACACCTATTTTTCCTGTGACGCAAACTAGATTATTTATTTGGGATAGAGATTCATCTGGATGCAATAGGGGATTCCCCTTCTACCCTATCATCAAGGTTTTTAACTAAGCCTAAACATTCACTTTCCTTAACCGAATGGTTTGAATGCACCAGCAAAGATTCTACGAACCCTTCCAAAGAAAGAGAACTACCTTCATTGAGTAGAAATGGTGGAGGAGGCGATATTAGACCCACAGGGGAAAGGATCCATTGAATAGTTCTTCTCTTGTTCGAACTAGAGGCCCAAATAAATTCTCCACGTTGAGGAGCGTTGTTGATCTATGCTCCAAGAAACCCTAGATCATAAATAATTGTTCCATCATTTGGCATAAAATTTGTTGACAAAGGGAGATTTGTCAAAAGTGGGAGAGAGGGGGAAGGAAGAATTGTGCCTGAATGAGTCCATGGGTTTCCTTGGGAGGAATATCCTAAAACCCGGAGCCCTAGAACTAATCCCAACTCTGAACCTAAGACTGTGGGTTTCACAAGTGGGGGAAAACCCTCAGTCTACAAGAAAGAAATAGGCTTGGGAGGGGGGAGGGTTTCAGAAGGAAAACCCTCCTCCTGACACTGACCAAATTCTGATCCCCAACATATTATGTAACGAACCTGCAAAAGAGTCCACCTGTCTGACAGTTGGATCCACCCGGATCAAACACCCTTCTTGCAGTTCAGGAGAATAATCCACTAAATCTCCATCTGCATACCTGAAAATTGTTAAAGACATTGGTCATCACCTAAAACTGTCATACTACCCTCTATCTTTGATGTAGCTCGGGGCACCAGAAGCCCAATATCTGGATGATCTAAGGCCAACCCATTTAGGTTTTTCACGATAATTGAGACACTTAGGGATAATTAGAGAAATTGTGGTAGTTGGGGTGATTGGGGGTGACTATAGTGATTGGGGTAGTTGTAACAATTGTGGCCAATTAGGTAAATTGGGGAAATTGAGGATAACTAGATAGATGGGGGAAATTAGGGATAACAATGGTTAATCGAGCTAAATGGGGAAAATTGGTAATTGTGTAATCGGTAAAATTGGAAAAATTGTGCTAATTGGGCCCATTAGGATAACCAAAATGATTGGGAAATTGGAGATAATTATGGAAATTAGGTATTGAGGCGAATTGAGGAAAATCAAGCTAATTGAGAAATTATGGAATTATGGAATTTGGGGAAACTGAGGATAAATGAGGCAATTAGGGAAATTGAGGGAATTTAAAGTGATTGAATGTTTAAGTTAAATTGCAGACAACTCTTCATGGAGCAACTTTTGTGATATGAGATAATTGGTTGGATTATGTGATAAAAATGCATAGAAAGGCCATGGAAGGGTTGATATAGGAGGTATTCAAGGTTACATACATATGTTAAATAGTACATCATTGTCATATTTTATGAAATCTTTGGTGTGAAATAATAATACAACTATTTGGTTCATGTTATAAATGAGATAAATTAAATCATATGCTTTCAAATATGAAAGTAATAAACTTCAAATTTTATTTATTCTCTCATTAATGCAATCCTAGTTTGTCTAGAGTTTGATCAAATACCAACGAATTCAAAATTTATGAAAAATTCAGTATGTATTTCTCTCAAATCAAGTCAATATCATTTACCATGTAGGTATCCATGCCTCTGAAAAAATATTACATATCCTACAAAAAATAATATTCTTCTTCATCCATTTCAATATCTGAGACATCAATATTAAAATCGTTGAAAGGTTGGGAATATAAACATCATCTTCAGTATAATCAATGATAGAATCATCATCGATATAATCATTGAGAACTTAGAAGTGAAAAAACTTTCACTACATACTAAACAAGGGTGTATGTCTTCCATGTTACAACACATAAGCTAGACAACACCCTTATAACAACCATATGTAACGACTACAAAAGGGACAAAAGTGTGTAAGTGAGAAGCTAACTGATACACTATGTACTCAACCATATTTAACATTCTTTCAATATTATTTAAAACAAAACATGGAAAAATAAATACTTCAGATTTTTTTAGTTTAAAAAACAATTTATTCTCTATGAAACGAGGCTAACCCTATGAAGGTGGAAGATGATATGATCCCTAACCCTCCACCCCCACACATTACTCCCAATTCTGCATATCTAATCTATCTAGTGGAAAATAATTGGAATTAACATAATATTATAAAACATAGAACATGTAATAAAACATCACAAAACATACGTCATAGTAAAAAATGGTAGAGAATAAATCCTCCTAGGTCTTAACAATTTAGTATCATTTACCATGTAGGTCTCCACACCTCCAAAACATTATTATATGGCCAACACAAATTAATCTTCTTCTTCATCCAATTCAATATTTGAATTGTCATTATTATAATCATTGAAAGGATTGGTCATAGAAACATCATCACCAATATCATCAATGCTAACATAGTCATTGATATCATTATTGAGAAAATCATCATCTACTTCATCAAATTATACAACTTTTTTGTCTAACACAATAAATTGATCTCTACATTATCTTGTTTATCTTCGTCAATACAATTGTCTTCTTATGGTACAATATACTTTATAGGTCTTCCTCTTGTCTCATATCTAACAACATATGGCCAACCTACTTTACCTATCACCTATGAATACAATATCTACCCACATTGACTTGGAAGGACATAGGGATATATACCCATATCTAATAATATTGTATTAACCATGGTAAACCCATTAGCATGCTCAAGAATATTTCTATCAGGATTGCATTTATTCATCCATAGCATGTACCAAATGTTGAAGTGAACTACTTTAAAGGATTTCAACTCTAACTCAATTATATATTCCAAACATCCATAATATATATTTTCATATACTTTTGGATGCCTATGGATACTATAGGAAATGCTAACAACATAGAAAACTGTAGTTATCCTACAATTGGGGGTTTTCTTCTTATTGGGCCAATTATTTGATGCGAAATTTTTTGCCATTTCACCATAGATCCTTGTTGTGTTTCACCTACATGTTTGACATGTTAAAAATGCATTGTCAATGACAAACACATTTAGGTCAAGTTAATATTTTGAGGGATAAAAACACAACACATAAATTGAAAAAGAAGAATAAAAAACTAAAAATTTAAGGGTAATGCTTGCATCTCTACGTTTTGCACCATATGATAAATCACTTTCCTTTTGCATAATATTGGTATTTTGTGAATGGGAGCTCTTCTTATTAACTTCATTACCCCATTATATGATAACTTAACATAAAATTTTGTACATCATTCTATCCATACCTTCATCCAATAAAGACTATTTACAATGTATAAATGCAATGCATCTGAATCTCGACCACCTACATGAAGAAATACCGATTGAATTGGATACCAATAAATATTAATAGACAATGGATGAACACACATTAAATAATACAATTATAAAAACTAATATCAACTATTATAGCTTTCTACCATCTCACCTTTCACTTTCCTCATTTTACCTTTCTTCAACAAAACCTCCCCTTCAAATTTGTTGATGGAATTAGCATCCTACATGTGTTGCACATTGATATCTACTACTAATTTAGGTAGATACTCACTAATATATTCCAAGGATTGATATACCATATAGAACTCAACCATACATCCATAAGGATGTGATATTTTGCTAACCATCCTCATAGAGCCCACGACCATAGAGCCTCCCCACCATCCACATTGACCTTTTGTGTACAAGTCTAGATATTTCATTCTCCTCAACTTGGTGTATGAGGTAGTGTTCTTGTGCATTTAAATAGGTTAGATATATACACTTTTACATTTCACACATTAGTTGAGGAATTTCTCTTTTCCAATACTTTATATAAATTTGTAAGTATTGTTTTTGGATGACAACCACCTACGCATGATGCAAGGAAATCATGTGTCAACAAAATAGTTATTATACAATGCAAGTAAATCACATGTCTACAAGTTCTACAACTAACCTTTCAATTATAATTTTTTACTTACCTCATGTACTTGCCAAGATCATATTAACAAGTTTTAGGCTATCAAACCTGTTTGGAAGAGATAGAGGTAGAACATACTATAACACAAAGGAATCAATTTATTTTTCCTAGGTCAATAAAATAAGTATCCAATTTCAAAAAAAATGTATACCAATATGAGAATATACCAAACTACCTTAAAAAGGTATTCCAATTGTAATTTTTCACCTCACCAAATTTACCTTAACTCTTTAATATATTTTTTATGTTTGAAGAAAACTAGTTGGAAATTTAGTTTTATGAATGATGTCTTTTACAACATTTCTTTCCTTCTATATAAATAATCGTGGAATATTGGTTGGTTGTCCATCACTAAAAGAATGATTCAAATTTCAAATTACATGATTGTCTTCCTAAATGTCGCTATAGTCTTTGGCAATTTTATCTTTGTTAATCCTTCCATCTAAGATTCTCCGTAAACATTATGTAACATTCTTTTGAAATGCATTGTATCTAAACAATGATCTACTTGTATATGCTCATCGTAGGCCAACTTATTGAATTGGATGGAGTTATTCCCATTCCTCATGGGAGCCCATTAATGCATTTATGACCTTGATGAAATATAAATGAAACAACATTAATTGTTAGATACAATAAAAAGAATTGAATATAAATACAAACTATATAACGTTATGATATGGAGACCAATTGCTTACCTTGATTATTCTTATTATATTCCATTTTCCATTGTCACTGCATGATGTCGTTCTTCATGGTTTTATTCTTCTATTCTCCTTCACATTAAAAATATATATTTTCGATAGTTCGATACCTATGGTTATTAGGGGGGGAGTTCTTATACTCATCAAACACTTCCTTTAATAAAATTATTGAATGTTGAGATATTGTTCTTGGATCACATATATGACACACAAATTTACCCTTTGTTTGAAGACCTACATGATATAGAATAATGCCAATACTTGTATACTAAGAAATTATTCAAAAAATATATTGTTAAAGTGCAATACTTGACATATCAAAAAAATGTGTTAGCCTAGATCATCATGAATTGTCCATGTAAGTATTCTATGGAATTGAAATTATTTTTTCCTTACTAGTTTATAGATGATTTACCTAGTGATTCTAACCCATATATTTAAAAGTTCATAAAAATAAGCTCAATAGATACATCCATATCTTTAACTCAGTACCTATGCAAATTTTTGAAAATATACATATTTATTACCTTTTTATATAATAAATTATGTAACAAACAAGACAAATGGAATGGTATGTTGAAAACATTATTGTAAACAAATAATTGGAACAATCATTGCCAACATTGTGTGCTCCATTTTTATTGACATTTAGTAAGGAGGAATGCTATTGTTTATAAAAAAAATAGGCCACACCGAGTAACCAAACCTAAGCTCTCCAAATTAATTGATACCAATAGTTTCTAATGAAATCCTAACATTATGAGGTTCTTCTTTAAATTATGGTCATTTTTCCTTGATGTCCCTAAATGCATAGCCGTATGTAGGAAATCACGTAACACCATTTTCACTTCTCTTTTTTGCTTGGTAATCCATAATTGTGCTATTTTGAAACGTGGAATTATGGAATATGACGAAGAATCTTGCAAGGCACCTTATTTGTTACATGCTAAATCCAATATCTACTAATACCAAATTCAGGGCATACCAACTTTTTTGCACGTTGTTCGTAGTATATAGTATGATAACTAGGACATGCATCAATTGTTTTCTTATATATTTCATAATGGAAAGAATTCTTGGTATGTATGAGGTAACATATTTGATGGTGGTAGGAGAAAATCACCTAGCAATTTACAAGTTAACAAAAAACTTATTGCATTGAATATTCATCTATATTGCATTCTTTATACAATGAACACTAAAATTACTAAAAAAATGAAACTTATTCATATATGAATAATTATTTTGCACACTTTAGGATTTTCCTGAGATGGGTGTTTAACAAACTATTCAATACCTTCAAATTCATTGACAAAAAAATAGTAGAGAGAATATTTGTCTTTGAGCCTTCGTATAGGGGTTTGTATGCCTTATCCATTAGAGATTCATCATGAGCCTATTCAAAGTTATCATCCATTAAATAAAATATTCCATGGATCAATCTATTTATCTTATCATTCTCAATTATATCAATATATTTTTATTCCATGGGATCAATTTCTCCATTTCCATCAGCTTGATCACTGATATCTCTACTACAATTTGCATCTTTAGACAATTCAAGCCTAGGATGGTTTGTATTTGTAATTACAAGTAATCAAATATTTGTATTATATATCAAATATTAAAATGCTAGAATTTTTTATGATGAGAATAAAACCATGTAATGAATAACTTACCAACATGTAATATTGGTTTGACCCCCCTTCAAGGTGCCCAAACTCTAAATAGTGTTTTCTGGCTATGTTCTCACTTGTAATCCATTGCATTTTTTGCAAGGGCTATAACATTCACCATCACCATATTTCTCCTTTAACTTAGAAATGACACTCAAATTAATATCATTTGAAATTATTATTTATTACAACAAAATCAATTGAAGTAATATCAATACATCATAAGAATATATTCAAAGAATTCCACACGTATAGAATTCAATTTTTTTACAATTTGTTTACCTGAAGAGAATTGAATTATGTAGAGAATCTGAACACCATAAATAAAAAAAAATGGGCATTGTTCTTGCAAGGTGGATTTTTTTATAGCAAAAAAGTTATTATAGATGTAAAATATATAACATAATCATCGCCATATCTCTTAGGTTTTAATGGTTTTTTACAAAGGTGTTGATCCATGAATGTTCCTTTAACACAATTAAAGTTAGCTTGATCAAATTTGATGTTGAATGTCAACTCTATGAAATTCCATCTAGGCATCAGTATTTTGACATCTCACTGACATCTTAAAGAGATGTTAGTATACTAATGTCAATCATAGTCAAAAAGTTAGAAAAGTATAGCAATTTTCAAAATTTACAAGAATGTTTGATGTCATAATTGATTATTACCATCAATATTGGAGATCAACCTCAATTTTTACACCCATCTATTATAGTGATGTGTTAGATTACTATTAATTTATGATAATCAAAGTAAAATTGGGATGCAAATGTTAGATAATTAATTTTATATATTTTGAAAACAATAAAATATCCTATAAATCTTCACATAATCAACATATTGTTAAATCCAATATAATATGGAGGGTGGGGGGAAGAGACTTCAATGAAGAACCTGGAAGGAGGAATAGAATGTAGACCCAAATATTATTTTTATAATAATATATTATAACAAGTGTGTGAATATGGATGGTTGGACATGTTGGAATACTGAGAGGGGGGGTGAATCGGTATTACCCTTTTTCAGCAATTAGCAGTTATTTTTATATTTTGTTAATTACCACAATAGATCAATAATGGACTTGTTTTTAAAATAAATTATATAAATATAATTAACAGGAATTACAAAGATTTTATGAAGAATAATGAATGACACCAATCCTTTTTAGAGAACCAACTCCAGGAGACAAAAATCCCCTTCTTGAGGGAACCAACCTTAGGAAGCACCAACTCTCTTGTTTTTTTAGGGCACCAACTCCCTTGTCTTTAGGGCACCAACCCCAAGAAGCACCAACTCCCTTGTCTTTAGGGCCCCAACGCCAGGAAGCACCAACTCCCTTATCTTTAGGGCACCAACCCCAGGAAGCACCAACTCCCTTAATTACACTTACTTAGTAAAGGATATGAATCCTTCTGTGCTCCTCCCTTTCACCCACACTTCATAAGAATCACCAGTTCTTCTTCTTGGACTCTGCTTCTGTTTTGATATTTTGATCTGGACTACAGAGACACTTCTTCTTCATCGTTCTTCCTTCCTTATATAGTCACCCAATTGGTGTCAACTATGAATCATTGTGTCCCTTTGGTTGGACCATCACACCTCTTTATTTATATTAACAAAATTAATGTTTGTTTTTCTTCATTATTATTCAAACATTATCGTGAAGGATTTTCAAATTAGTTAGAGTGTTTTTCATAAATAGATCACTCATATGGATTGATTTCATTTTTAAATCAATTCCATGTCTCTGTAGATATTGCAGAAATGGTCCAGATTTATTTCGGCCTTCGAGAATTCGATCCTTTGCAATCATTCAACCTTCCGAAGTTCATTTTGTTGAAGTAGATCAGATGGTCGATATTCATTCTTCTGTAGATGGATGATCCTGGCTTTTCCATAGGTTTCAAACAAATTGATAGCCATGAATTGATCTGCAGTTGAGTGGATGATTCTTGTTCACTTCGGGAATTTGAATCTTCAGGACTCCAGCCTTTGCAGTCTTCCAACTCTCCTAGAGAAAATTCCATCAGAGTGCGTATTAGCACTTTCTACTTGATAGCCTTTCATAAGTCCAGGAGATAGGACCACAGGCTTAGGAATAAAGGAGCTCCACTCTTCAAGTATTCGACTATTCTTGACTCTGCAATGGAAACTACTCGTTGGTAGTGGAACTGATGCCAACCATAGATCTATTGGCAGGTGACGATCGACGGTCGGTGTGGATTACATAAACAAAACTTGTGCAATCATTAACTCAACCCTTGCATCCCGCAATGGTTCCCCATAGTTGATGTTCCCTTACTAAGATCCGACGTTCAGGACTTAATCAGATGTTGATCCAATGGTCCTCCTTTGTAACTCCCAGATATGACGGTCCTGGTTTGTCCCAAAATATGAACGAATGACTCCTGTGCGTCATCTCTTGTCAGCTTTGATTTAATGTTATTCCTTTTTATATGTTCGTCACTATTTCTCCTGAGATTTTAATAACTATTTGTGCATTATTTTATGCATTGATATTCAGTCGCTAACCCTCCTAAGCTCTTATTTCCTTGTGCTTCGTTACTCCTTCTATACAAGAATATTTGCATGCTTCAATCTTGTGCAATATAATACGCTGCCTCTCCTGATAATTAGGTATATTCCTCTGCACCTCGTGCTATGTCTTATGCGCAATGTACTATGTTATTTCTCCCGAGATTTTAGGATCTCAAAGAGATATAATGATAATACCATATTGTGCACTATGTCTTCTGCACAACTTACTATGTTATTTATCCTGAGCTTTTAGGATCTCAAAGACATATAATGATAATAACATATTGAACTTATTGACATCAATTCCATAATCAAAATTGATCATTTTGGCCCCCTTTGACATCAATGCCAATACCATAACGCCATGTCCAACATTCTCCCCCTTTGGCATTGATGGAAAACTTTTTCTTTTTAAATTTTTTTCCTTTATCAGTTTCCTTCCCCTTTGACAACAATGGCAGAGGGGATGTTTCTTCGCCCCCCCTGTGTAAATGCTCCCCCTGACCACGTGCCCCTTTTGATACGATTTTATGGTTTTTAATGAGGTTTTTGAATTACTCCTAATTTATGTCGAAGATTTTCAAAAGTACTCCTCGACAAAGGTTTTGTGAAAATGTCTACAATCTATTCTTTGGTGTCTACATATACTATTTTAACTATTTTTGGGGTAACCTGATCTCTTAGGAAATGATATTTAATTGGGATGTGTTTGGTTTTATAATGAATGACTGGAATTTTAGAGATACTTATGGCACTAGTTTTATCACAATTAATAATAATGGGATTATTATATCTTATTTGTAGGTCTTCTAAAGTTTGCTTCATCCAAAGAACTTGTGTGCAGTAGGATGCAACAACAATGTATTCTGCTTCTACTGTAGAGAGTGATGTGGATGTTTTTTTCTTGCTTGACCATGCTACCACACTTTTTACTAGAAAAAATTCTCCTCCACTGGTGATTTTCCTATCATATATGCTAATGCCCCAATCTACATCAATATATGCAGTTAGATTGAAGTCTTTATCTTTTGGATACCATAATCCAAGTTCTAGGGTGCCTTGAAGGTACCTGAATATTTTTTTTACTTCTTTTAAGTGAGTTTCTTTTGGTGCAGATTGAAATATCCCCATGAGTCCTACAACTTGCATGATGTCAGGTCTTGTTGCTGTTGAATAGAGAAAAATTCAAACCATTGATCTATACATCGTTTGGTCCACTTTTCGTGAGTCATCTTCTAGGCTTAGTTTACATCCAGTGACCATGGGAGTACGCATAGTTTTATTGTCTTCCATTTGAAATTTCTTCAACATTTCCTTGATATATTTGGTTTGGAAAACAAATATTCCATTTTCTGTTTGATTTACCTGTAAACCTAAGAAAAATGACAGTTCTCCCAACATAGACATTTCAAACTCTTCTTGCATTTTGGTTCCAAATTTTCTTCTTAGTGTAGTAAGATTACTCCTAATTATGATTTCATCTACATATACCACCACAACAATCATGTTTTGATCCTCAATTTTGAAGTATAGGTTGTTGTCAAAAGTCCCTCTCTTATATCCTTGTTTTTGTAGGTATTGATCAAGCCTAGAGAACAATGCTCTAGGGGCTTGTTTAAAACCATACAACGCCTTTTTCATCTTGCACACATAGTCCTAATTTTCTGATAGCATGAATCCTTTTGGTTGCTCAAGATAGACTTCTTGTTCTAGTGTTCCATTAAGGAATGTTGACTTGACATCCATCTAATAGATTTTGAAATTTTTGAAGCATGCAAGTGCCAGGAACATTCTGATGGCCTCAAGTCTTGCTACTGGAGCAAAAGTCTCTTCAAAATCAATACCTTCTACTCGGGAATATCCTTTGCAAACTAATCTAGCTTTGTTCTTTATAATCTCCCCATTTTCATTTAATTTGTTCTTAAAGATCCATTTGGTTTCTATCACATTCTTGCCCTTGGGTCTTGGAACTAGTTCCCAAGTTTGATTCTTCTCTATTTGGTCTAGTTCTTCATTCATTGATTTTATCCAATCTTTACTTTTGATAGCTTCTTTAACTGACTTAGGTTCTATTAGGGATAACATTACTTGTTCTGAGTCAAAAGCGAGTTTCCTTCTTGTTTCCACTCCTGCACTTTTATCGCCAATAATCTAGCTTTCATGATGATTCTTTTGAACTCTTTTTTATGGAGATCATAGCAAGGGTGTTTATTCATTGTCTTTGTTAAGCCCTAAATAGTGGCTCATTACCCCTTAATTAGGGCATATTAAACTAGTAATGTTATTTTATTTATGTCAGCTTGAGTCCATTAGTTGTAATTGTACCTCGTACTCTCCTATATATACCAAGGATATATTTTCATTTTGAATCATCTTGTATTTGAACATTTATGTGGGGTATAAGGAGGTTTCCCCCTCGAAGAGGTTTATTACCTGAAATTATCTCTTTTTCAAGGCATTGAGTACTTATTCTGATCTTTTTCTATGCTATATTGATATTTAGTTCTTAACATATGGTATCAGAGCTCAAGGTTTTAGGGTTTCGCTGCTACATCTGAGACACCTTGGAATTTTTGCTATAAGTTTTTTTCTACGTTGTTTCAGAAGGAACCCTTTGGAGGATATTTAGTAGATAGATCAAGGTACGTTTTGTTAAAATTTAATCTCTTGAGGCCTTATACTTTAGGAGATATAGCTTGTGTAAGATAGGGTTCTGGAATCATCCTGAATTGAGTCATCGTAGAATTTTCTCTATAAAAATGTTTATGTAACGTTTCAGACCCTGAAATATGGAGAATATTCACATAAATTATTAAGTTATCGGTGATAAAAATTTCAGCTTTTGGGTCATCTTACATTTGTAGATACACCCTGTGGAAGATAGGGTATTTGACTAGTCCTATTGACTAGTCTCAAGCAGGTGTTCCTGGTAAAAAAATCATAAATTATTCCTAGAGTATCCAAATTGAGTGAGAAAAGTTGCATTGGATAGTGGACAATCTGTAGTATTTATGGTACAAGTTTCATAATTTTATATCAATTATTTTGTGTGGGGCATGCTATACAAGTGATATCTCCTGGAAAGGCCAAAAATCAACAAGATGTGGGGAAGTTACCATAAATTCCACTTGGCACCTCCAATTTTGATCAAACCCATGGAATTGTAGAGAAGAAATATCAGAGAACTACAAAAAATAAAATTTCATACCCAGAAGGGCTGAAATTTTGGAGATACAATAAAAGAAAGATTGTCTAGAAAAACCACCTCAAAATCAAGGTTTAAAGTGATACTTGACCAACATGCCACCAAAAAAGGGAACTTTTACACCAAATAAGCCTTTAGATAGTCCTACTTGGACTCTTGATGAAGGTGAAGAAATGCCTAGGGACATAAATGATTTACAAAAGAAGACATTAACAAAATATGAACTACAATAGATGATGGATTCAACGGAAGCTAAGTTGGAGGCAATAAATACTAAGCTGAATGGTTTAAAAAGGGAGATCATGGAAGAATTGAAAAATTTCCTAATAGAGAGGAAACCTGAAAGTGAAAATGTATCTCATGAAATTCATGATGAGGACAAAAGGAAGATGAATCAAGAATGGAGAAACTCTAACTTTGGGTTGAAGACCAACCACTTTCCTAAGATCGATATGAGGAAGTTTGATGGCAAGGACCCAATCACATGGATACTTCAG
>JZKD02S1722027.1:501392-537877 GCA_000966675.3 Picea glauca
TTTTACGCAATCTTTAAAACAAAACAAAACTATGCTTGGGATAGATTTTATTTTTTCACAAGCTTAAAAACTAAACAAAACTATGCTTGGACCTGGTTTCATTTTTACACAAGCTCGAACTAGAGGAAACTATGCTTGAGGTAGGTGGTTTCATTTTTACACAATCTTGAACCATAGAAAACTATGCTTGGAATTCCCAATGCATAACACAAGGCTGGTTGGTACTTAGCCCCCAGCTTAAGAAGCTAGTGGCTCAACTTCAGCATGAAGTCTAGAGGCTAGAATCATTGCCCCCCAAGCTTCATCTTGTCCAACTGCAAAGGAGAATGAAATGAAGCTTCAAATACTATACAAAGGACTTGACTCAAGCAGAGAGGGGGAAGTTGTTTCCATTTTTAACAATCTTGACACAGGATAACAACTGTGCTCATGAATCCAGGTTCAATCCCTAGACCTCTATTTCATTTTTTAATGAGGTTGCCATAGAGACGAAAAAATTGTCCTCATAACTGGTTTCATTTTTTAACGAGATTGAAATAAAAAAACCATGCTCAAAGTTGGTTTCATTTTTAACGAGCTTGAAATAAGAGAACCATGCTCAAAACTGGTTTCATTTTTTAACGAGCTTGAAATCAAAGAACCATGCTCAAAGCTCTCTTCTTTATCATAGCTTCCAAGAGGAAAGTGCTTTGGAAGGACACCATGTTAAGGGAAAAATCTCGGTCATGGCCTCCAAGAGATCTTCACTCGATGGAAGAAACACACTCTGGGAGGAACACATGTTGAGGGTCGTGATAGGGGTAAAGATATCATGCGCTAAAAACCCGATCAAAGAGATCACCATGTCAACTACTAGATCCAAATCATCAGAAGATGAAGTCATGGGAGACAATGCCACATAATTTACCTATGGCATGGGCGATGCCATCTGCATATAAGAACTATTTAGGGAGTTCATTGAGTTGATGGTCAAGTCAGGTCCAACAAATGAAAGTTGATCAATAGTCACCATTCTTCCATCTTGAGGGAAAGATATCACACGAAAAAGAGTGGACACAATAGCTTTCATGACATAGACATAATCCCTCCCAAGGAGTAAAGAAAAATCCAAGGGGTCTTGGATGACCATGACACCAATAAAGATAGTTTTCCCTCCCAAAGTTACAGGAAACTGAGGAAGGGTCCCTAAAGGTTGACTGGTTTTTCTGTTAAAAACTAATAGATTCTGTGTGACCAGGGCCAGCTGAGGACAACCCAAAGCTTGCCAAGCAAAAGAGGACAAAATACTAACAAATGCACCTTCATCTATTAGTGTCTGAGGAACATCACAACCGCAAACCTTCACTGTAATCTAGAAAGGAATGTGAGAGGGAAGATGAGGTCCAGTCATCACACCCCAATCAAAATGCATGGCCTCATTACTTGGAGGGGGTTCCATGGGAGAAGGAGGAATACCCCCTGGCACGGTAGAGTCTGTATCAACGAGAAAATCATGGGTAGTATCAGGTTTACTCTCTTGCGGGAGATTAGGATCGACCAATGACGAGATGAAATCGACCACTTGGGTTTCATTCTCCAAGGGGAAAATGGGGTCGACAGGTGGAGACGGATTGACCGCTTGGGTTTCACTCTTTGGTGGGAGAGTGGGATTGACCGAGGATGGGATCGGATCAACCACTTGTGTTTCACTCTTTAACGGGAGAGTGGGATCAACCGAGGATGGGATCAGATTGACCACTTGGTCAACTAGTTCGACTAAAGAAGTGACCAGGTTGACTACATGATCAACCGGATTGACCGACGAAGGGGCCACATTGATCATTCCATCAA
The DNA here is from genome assembly GCA_000966675.3 of Picea glauca. Lineage (NCBI taxonomy): Eukaryota > Viridiplantae > Streptophyta > Pinopsida > Pinales > Pinaceae > Picea > Picea glauca. The sequence continues at coordinate 503,223 of JZKD02S1722027.1, forward strand.
CTGCAGGTGGGTCGAGAGTAAGCTTGTGATAAGCAGCGGGAAGTTGAGGCTTTGAAACAGTCATGTATTCCAGTAATTTCGAGGCTTCATCCATATGAGGGCAAAGGTGAGTTTGATGACTCCCTCCGCATAACCTACAAGGAAACTTGACTCTACTTTTCTTCTTCCCAATGGTGTTTTGACTAGTTGACGGGAGGTCATCAACATGTTGTTCAGAGGTTGACAACATGGGTTGGCGAGGGTGTGTAGACCATACTCCCATAACCTTGGGTAGACCAAGGCAATCCTTAAGAAGATGGCTACCCTTACAAAGCCTGCAAGGGTACTTGGGCTTACAGGTTGTTTGGGTGATCTTGACATCATCAACATTCCCAGCACAATCAACAATAACTGGTTTCTTTCCAACATGTCCTGTATTGGTTGGAAGTTTGAACCCTTGTTTATTTTTCTTCTTCTTATTTTTTTGTTTCTTCTTCTTCTTATCCACCGAGTTACTAGCTTTAGAGCTTTCACTTGGCGAAGAAGACGAAATGGAAGAAGACCTTGCAAGTGAAGAAGGTGAAGAATATATTACTGGTGAAGAAGGCGAAGGATCAACATGAGGTTGACGTTCTTGGGGGGAAGTTCTGGCAAATGAAGCACCATCTACATTCGAGACTACCTGAGTGGAAAACAACCATACCGGTAATCCAATTGTGAGACTTAGAAGGCTCAAAGTAGCGATGTGAGGAGGACCAATGTTTCCATAAGAAGGAAAAACAAAAGGTTCCTTTGGATCAGAGGTTCCTTCATTGGTCATTCCGAGAACTGACGCCATTAAAAACAAAAAACCAATCTAGAGTCCACTAGGGAAAACAAACAACACACACTAAAAATCTAGTACTCAAGCAAGCAAGAAAAACCTTCTCACAATGAGCACACTAGTTGGTGATGAAATCCAACGTCGCGGGAACAAAGTAAGAAGGGGTTGAGATAGAGCGGGTGGAAAAGTTACGTTGACTACCTGCTTAACGGACTTACGCCTTGGTGTTAACTTCCATGCAGTAATTGTGGATTTACCCTCCAAGGAGTCCGAGTGAGTTTGGCCAACGTCGAATCTAGGTACTGTGAAGACTTGCCCCTCCACAACCACCTTGTGTAAAGATCCTAAAGAGATAGGCCACTAAGGTTACCAAATACTACAATGATGCCTGAGGAAACAATCGACAGTCTGATCCATGCGCAAAGGTAGAGTATCTAGCTTGAAATCAACTCGAAAGGCTTCCACTCATCATTGTGGGTATACCTTCAAGCGACTCCCATAATACACACAATCTCTACACCAAGACCAACAAAGTAGGGTGAGTAACTCTATCAGTCTCAATGCGACCTCGTGATTGACCCTTGTGTTAGAAGGGCTTCCCAGGACAAAATGTAGCAAGTGGATTTCACCGCTTTCTAACGCAAGGTTCTATGTTTGTTTGTAGCTTTGGATAGTTATCTTTCACACCTATTCCAAAGCCCCACAACTAATCTAATGTAGGTTTTCTACCAGAAAATATAAAAATGTCTAATCAATTTTTATAAGCGCTTTATTTTATGGTTGTTGTTACTCAAGAGGAAAACAACATGGACAATATGGCGTTTTGACCGACTCGAAAGTTATGAAAAGAGATGAAGATGCAATATTTTCATTTCGATGAAAGCTAAGCTACGAGAAGGAGAAAACATTTATCATTCCCATATGCACAATGTCCCAAAATATATTAAACTCATCAATATCAATATCTTCAAGAAATCAAATGCAAGGATGCCCCCAATCTAATGTAAAGCAAGAAATTAAATATTTTTTATTTCAAAGATAACTAAAAGCAATAGCAAATAGATATGAAACAAGGAAACCCAAACAATTTTCTCTTTTAACACGAACTATTCAATAAAAGAAAAATAAATTCTTTCACCAAATAATTCTAAAGAAAAAACAATGCTTTGTAGTGGAAAAACGCTTAAAGGAAGAGATCAAATCTTTCAAAAGAAAACAAAGAAAAAATGAGGCATAGATGGCTGAAAGCAGATTCAAATTTTGTCAAGCAGACTGCAATCAGACCCAACAACTCACCCCAGAACCATATCACAGATCTGGACAGGGAAAACCACCAAAAAACAATTTTTTTCACAATTTTCGCAGGCTGGAAGACTAGCAAGTTCATAAATCACTGATTTCCATGGGTCGGATATGGGTAGGGTGCGGAGTTTTCGCACTAGTCAAAATAGGTAGGGCGTGGAAATATTAAGTCACCGCACCGTCCCTCAAAGCAGGGTGCGGAAATCAAACAAAAATGGAAAAAATTAAAAATTGAGAAGGTTTTCCAGTGAAGTTTAATAGTTAGAGAGTCAAGCTGGATCTTCCAGTGACTCAGAAAATAGAAACCAAGCAATCAAAGCAAGAAAACAATGAAAACTAGGAAAACATTCATTTTCAATCTGCGAAACCGGAGATTCTGGGTTCGATCCCCAGTGGAGTCGCCAATTTTTTTATCGGGTAAATCGATGAATGCGGACATAGACTAATCCCCCTAGATCCACCTAGATCTAGAACAAAACACGATAGGACATGGCACTTTCCCTAGGCTCTAATTATCAAATTTACTGTCGAAAAAAAGACGATAAACATACCTTTTAATGTCGCTTCCTTATGTCTTTGTTGTTCCCGTTTCGCTCTGGTGATCTTGTGATACTGATCCTGCAATGAGACTCAAATCAGCCAAAGTGAAATCAGAGAGAGTATATTCAATGAAAACCTATGCATATGATCAAGGAATTATGCAATAAAATAAAGATAATTCTATGGGAAAGAAACATGCCATTGTATTATATTAATAATAGGAAGAGAGATTACAACCAGATGCCTTGATGTTGTAAGGTTCCTTCTAACAGTTCCTTTCTTCCCACACACTTTTGATCCAAGAATTCTGAGAATATAGATCTGACATCTATCTTGACAAAATAAAATCTCATAGCCACTCTAACCAAGCTAATAATTCCAAACCAAATCCAACTACAAAAGCCAAGCTCCAAAACCAACTAACTTTCTCCATGAGAGCTCCTCTCCTTTTATAAGATGAAGAGGATAAGTTGAGGAGGTTAGGATGATCCCACTAAATCATGAAAGAGAGTAATATCCAAACCATTCGGAGGCCACCTCACCATAGAAGCTTCTCCTTCTAGAAGCATCGAGAAAATGCTCATTTTTCCCACGTACAAAGGCTGCCATGACCTGGCTATAGTGCAGCCTGTGGAAATTCCGTGCCCTAGCTATAGTGCAGCCTATGGAAATCAGGTATTTCCACACCCCAGCTATGGTGCAGCCCATAAAAATCCTCCAAAATAGGGTTTTTACAGAGGAAAACACAACTTCTTCTCTCAAGGAAAGTTCTTCTCCCTTCTTTCTTCAGGAATTTAGGCCACTGACCTCTCTGATTTCCGCACCCTGCTTTGAGGGACGGTTTATGTGTAACAAGATTTACATCATTAAAGATCATGAGGGTGACAAAAATAATGTGTAACAAGTATTGATTTCTGTTTATGTGTACCAATTTTCAATGATATCATCTTTGCCTTATTATCTTCTTTTCTTAATGAGTTTTTCAGAGAATCTGTGTAACTAATTGGTGTGATGTAGAAGTTTAGTCTTGGGTGCATCCCAAACTAGTCTTGTTGTTTGGTGACCTTTGATTGCTGAGAATTTCATCCAATATCTTTGAACTATTTCCAAATTGTGATCCCTTCTTTTCTTTCTCAATTTCACTTTTTAGCATCTTAATCTCAGCTTCTAGTTTCTCACATACTCATTTTTTTATCATTAATTTGTTGTAAAATGACTTCTTCAATTTTATTAGTTTCTAGCAGCTGGGAATTCAAATCACTGATGATCTGTTCTGACTCTTTGATGGTTTTGGAAACTTCCCTCTGTCTTGATTTAGTAGCTTATTTAATCTCTAGAAGCTCTTCCCTTAGTACCTTGTTTTGTTTTTTTTGTTTTTCTTAGTTCTTCAATTACACTAAGGATTTGTTCTTTGAAGTTCACTTCTTCTTCATCTTCTGAATGTTTATCATCTTGAGTTTTTATTCTCATAAATAGAATCTATGGTTCTCCTTCTCCATGTTCTTCTGATGAGCTACTATCTTCTTAGGTAAAGAACGTTTTCTTTTTCTTGTAGAACTTCTTTTTATTATTAGTTTTTCTTTTCTTCTGATTTTTTAAGGTTATTTCGTCATCACTTTCCTCCTCCTTAGGACATGGAAATTTATTGGCAAAGTGTCCAATTTTTCCACAGTTGAAAAATATTAGAGGAATCTTTCCTTTGTATTTCGTTGTCCCTTTCTTGAGTTTCTTTATGAAGTTGGCAGTTTCCTCATCAGATATATCTGATAACTCATCATTGGTATTTTTCTCCTACCTCATATTTGTTTTAGATCCTTTAAAGGTTGTTTCTCTTTTTTATGATTTATCATTCCCTGTTCTCATTTCATATGCTGTAAAAATTCCATGAGGTTGATCAACTGTGAGTGTGTCAATATCAAGCCTATCTTCAATTGTATAAATCTTGGCATCATATCTCATAGGTAATGACCTTAGTATCTTTTGCACAATAGGTTTATCTGTAATTTATTCTCTTTCTTCTCTGATTGTATTAACCACTTCATCTACCCTATGAAAGTATTCGACAATGTTCTCTTCTTCTTTCATTTTCATATTTTCAAACTGAGTTCTATAGGTGTAGTTTGGCTTCCCTGAATTTGATATCTCCTTCATATACAACCTCCAATTTGTCCTAGATTTATTTAGATGAATTACAATGCATAACTTTCACACATATAGATTTTTTCAATTCTCCTAGAATTGCATTAATTGCTCTTGAGTTGTCATTGCAGATTTTATTTCCTGCAGCATCTTTGGGAAGAGTAGTTGGTGCAGTGTAACCATCTACAATCGATTTCCATATATCAAAACCAAGAGCCAACAATAATTTTTTCATTCTTATTTTCCATAGAGAATAGCCACCTCCATTGAACAATGGTGCTTTGTTGTTTGACATTCCCTCTTGTTGATCCATCTTCAAGATATACCTTCCAATTGTTAGATTGTGTTGAAGGAACCTTGCTCTTATACCAATTTTTGGAATACTGAGAGGGGGGTTGAATCGGTATTACCCTTTTTCAACAATTAGCAATTACTTTTATATTTTGTTAATTATCACAATAGATCAACAATGGACTTGTTTGTAAAATAAATTATATAAGTATAATTAATAGGAAATGCAAGGATTTTATGAAGAATAATAAAGGACACCAATACTTTTTAGAGTACCAACTCTAGGAGACACAAATTCCCTTATTCGGGGCACCAACACTAGGAAGCACCAAATCCCTTGTTTTTTTAGGGAACCAACCCTAGGAAGCACCAACTCCCTTGTCTTTAGGGTACCAATGCCAGGAAGCACCAACTCCTTTGTCTTTAGGGCACCAACCCAAGGAAGCACCAACTCCCTTAATTAAACTTACTTAGTAAAGGATATGAATCCTTTTGTGCTCCTCCCTTCCACCCTCACTTCATAAGAATCATTAGTTCTTCTTCTTGGACTCTGCTTTTGTTTTGATCTTATGATATGGACTACAAAGACACTTATTCTTCACCATTATTCCTTTCTTATATATTCACCCAACTAGTGTGAGATATGAATCATTGTTTCCCTTTGGTTGGACCGTCACACCTCTTTATTTAGATTAACAAAAATAATGTTTTTTTTTCTTCATTATTATTCAAACATTATCGTGAAGGATTTTCAAATTAGTTAGAGTGATTTTCATAAATCGATCACTGATATGGATCAATTTCGTTTTTAAATCGATTCCATGTCTCTTCAAATATTGTAGAAATCGAATTATGCAGAGGTGCTTCCTTCAAACCATTTACATGTGACCATATGCACAAAACCATAGGCTTATTAATTTAAGCAATGTTCCCATGGCTTCACATCTTATATGTTCATAACCCGTGACCGGGGGATGGAACCTAGTCCTTTGGACTTCGGCCTTCGGTCATTTTCTCTCTCATCCATTCTTCTAAAGTTTGACCTTCCCAAAGTGGTTACTTATCACAAGGATTGATCCAATGGTTAGCATGATTCCCAGAACCAAATCAACGGTCCATCTTTGATCCTTACACTATCCTTCCATTGCTTAATCCAATGACTATGACTTAATCAAAGATTGATATGGATGACCATTATTTACTTTGGGACTTCGGGACTTTGGAGTCCAGGTAATTGTTGTTCCAATTTCCACCGGAGTTGGTCAGTGACGAAGTGGTCAACATGAGAGTGCTTATGTCATATTTCCACTACGTTTTTATCTAACAATCATGTGAGAATGTAGAGGATCTTAGATCAATGGTTAGCATTGAATTCGGTGCTTCAGGTAGTTGATGGTGGTAGACATTGGTTTCCCCTGAAGTAAAAACTTCCAGAGTGACGTAACTTGTTGACGTCAATGATGACTTGGCACTAGCTGAGTGGCTACCATGTGTCACCTAGATTCATGACTTACGTAACCTAAAGTGCCAAGTAGACCTAGACACTTGTCACCATCTGATTGTGCCATGTGTCCTTGATGATGTGGTCTTGCTGACGTGGAGCTCCTGATGTGACACATTTCCTCTTCTTGGTCGTAGGTTCATATGAATCCTTGATCCAACGACTATGATCAGCTCTTACATCAACGGTATAGATTTATTTTGGCCTTTGGGACTTTAGGCCTTTGCAATAATTCAACCTTCCAGAGTGCATTTCACTGAAGTAGATTGGATGGTCGATGTTCGTTCTTCCATAGATGGACGATCATGGATTATCTAGAGGTTTCAAACAAATCGATAGCCATGACTTGATATGTAGTTGAGTGGATGGTTCTCGTTCACTTCAGGAATTCGGAGCTTCGGGACTCTGACCTTTGCAGTCTTCCAACTCTCCCGGAGCAAATTCCTTCGGAATGCATATTAGCACTTTCTGCTTGATAGCCTTTAATAAGTCCAGTAGCTAGGATCGTGGGCTTAGGCACAAAGGAGCTCCTCTCTTTGGGTATTTGACTATTCCTGACTCCGCAATGGAAATTGCTCGTTGGTAGTGGAACCGATTCCAACCGTAGATCTATTGATAGGTGACGATCGACGGTCGGTGTGGATTGCAGAACCGAAACTTGCGCGATCGTTAACTCAACCCTTTCATCTCGCAATGGTTACCCACCATCGATTTTCCCTTACTAAGATCTAACATTCAAGAATTAATCGGATTTTGATCCGATGGTCCTCCTCGGTAACTCCCAAATCTAATGGTCCTGGTTTGTCCCGAAATATGAATGAACAGATCCTCTGCATTATCTCTTCTGAGCTTCGATTTAATGTTCTTCCTTTTGATATGTTCATTGCTATTTCTCCTGAGATTTTAATAACTATATGTGCATTATTTTATGCACTGATCTTTAGTCACTAACCCTCTAGAGTTTTGATTTTCTTGTGCTTCGTTACTCCTTTTGTATAAGGATCTCTGCATGCTCTGATCTCGTGCAATCTAATACGCTGTCTCTCCTGAGCTTTAGGTAGATTCATCTACACCTCGCGCTATGTCTTCTGTGAAACTTACTACATTATTTCTCCTGAGATTTTAGGATCTCAAATACATATAATGATAATACCATATTGCACGCTATGTATTCTGTGCAACTTACTACGTAATTTCTCTTGAACTTTTAGGATCTCAAAGACATATAATGATAATACCATATTGAACTTCTTGACATCAATGCCATAATCAACATTGATCATTTTGGCCCTATTTGACATCAATTCCAATACCAAAATGCCAATACCATAACACCATGTCCAACATGACATGTTCTGGTTGTTGGAGGACCATATGAACTTTTAAGGGAGATGAAATAAACCACATAAAACCTCTTGATTGAAAATGTTAATGGACATAAAAGGCATGATATGTGATCTGGATTTTATGACCAGAAAGAAATGAATACAAATTATTATCAAAAGATACTTAACATAGAATAACAAGTATACAATAGAATTGGTTTCTATTCAATAAGGAAATAAGTTGAAACTGTAAAATGCAACGGAAAACAAGCTTGCTCGAATGGTGGCGGATGATCTCTGAGAAGAGATGTGACGGTTGTGCTCATTAGCCAGAAGATGATTACAATGAGGCTCTCAAGGCCTTTTTACAATAAACATGAATTTCAAAAACCCTAGACATCCAAAAACCTAACCTAAGAGATGAAGCGCCAAAAGTCATGTGGGCCCTGTTTGGGTAAGTTAGTACATCAACTTCTTGGGGTCGTAACCTTTGTATACGATATTTGTTTTAGGAGCACGATAGCCCGTTGGAAAGGTATATCCGAGGAATACACATTTTTCCTGTGGCGATCCCTATATATACTAAATGTGGTGATCCCTAAACACATTGTTTGGGGCCTCAAAATGACCCCAGAAGTCGGGGACCCGAAAACTAGGAAAAAATTGTCAAACTAGAAAACCGCCAAAATGATCCAGTTGGAATAGGTGGGAGGCCATTAACATCCTTATGGATAAATCCTCCTCAATTAGGAATAAATGGTCTCCATTGTGTTGAGTTCCCCCATTAGAAGAGGAAATTTATGTTGAATTTGGCCCCGGTGAGCCACTTGCCTTGGTGCAGGAGCTGCCCTGCTTTGATAACTCGATAAAGATGGATCCTTTGTTGGCGAGTGACCTTGAACTATTTTTCCGTAATATGATCATTGGATTCCTATTTTATGCAATTGGGGTTGATATATTTTGGTGTCAACTGTTTTGCTATCTCCGAGGTGTCCAATAATGGTTGGAAATAAGGTTGAAGGAGATCCACGTTGAACACTGTGTGCAGGCCAAGGAGAGGAGGAATGTTAAGCTCAAAAGAATTATCACCCACACCCTTGGTGATGATGTACTACCCATAACAGAGTGGGCGATGCTTTCGATGGGGTCCGGTAAGGTGTTCTTTCTGCAAATGCAACCAGACTTTGTCACCCACCTGCAACTTATGTGGCAGCCGGTGTTGATCATGGTGTTGCTTGTACTTGTCATTGGATTTCTATAGGATATCCTGAACCTGTTGGAGGATGTGTTGGATCTTCTCAATGAATCAGGTGTCTTTTTCAGCTTTAGTTGGAGCAGGACATGATTCGGTCGAGGTGACCACAAGGGGTAGTGCAACATCTATGGGAGCCAATGGTTGGAATCCCAACCCCACCTGAAAGGGGTTGTGGCTAGTTGAGATATGCAGGGATCGGTTGTAGCTATGATAGACATAGGGAAGACTCTCATCCCATGTGCGAGGGTGCTTGGAATTATACATGTTCAGGATATGCATGATCATTCAATTTATGACCTCGGTTTAGCCATTTGTATGGGGGTGGAAGGTCATGCATTTATTGAGCTTGGTGTCCAGTAGTGACAAGAGGCTCGACCAGAATGTGCTGAGAAATTGACTGTCCTAATCTGAGAAAATGGTTTGCAGGATTCCAAAATGTACTCAGACTCGTTCAAATAAGATCTTGGCAGTGGCTTCTACTGTGATGCTTTTGTTGCAGGCGGCCATAATCACCATCTTAGAAAAGCGATCAACAACCACAAAAAACAATAATTTCCCCGCTTGGTGGAAGGGAGGCCCGACATGTAGTCCATGGAGATGGATTCCCATGGCCTGTCAGGAGTAGGCAGAGGGGTGTACAGGCCCTGTTTCTTAGTGGTCGGTTTAGCAATAATGCAGGTAGTGCAGGACTTGATATACTTGTTGACCTCCTATCAGGGATGATTTTAGGGGCTAAATTTCGCTCATGGGCTAATTTTCCATGGTTTTTCCAAAAAAGAGATTCGTTATTTTAAAAATGATTCGCCCAAATTCTATAGGATAAAATTATTTTACCTTAAAAATMGCCAAAATTTTATAAAAACTATATAAAATCYTTAGAAATTTGAATATTTTTACAAAAATATCGCCAAACATTTATAGTTGGTATATGAAGGATTAGTAAGATTCGCCAAGGTTTCTACATTTTAAAATAAATTTCCATCCTTAAAATCATCCATGCCTCTTATCGAAGTTTCAGCTAGTAGAAATGTTTTTGCATCATTGCCACTATAGTTTCGACGCCGAAGTGTCCTGCCACCCGACTGTAGTGGGATTCCCATATCAACTTCATTCACTCGCTTGATGGAGCACAAATATGGCCCAGACGACACAGCAACCCATCCTGAAGATGGAAATTAGCGACAACTGCGTTTGCGCCCAACATTTGGTATGTGGTGGAAAAGTTTGGATCTGTCTCATAGAGTTGGGGCCATCCAGAGGTATCATGGCCACAAGAGTATAGCATCCTGGTGAGTGTCGTGATTGGTGGTTTTTTGAGGCAATCAATGACGCGGTTGGTGCTTACTATTTTATACTTGACGTTGAGGTGGAATTGATGCAAGTATGTGGACCACTTCTAATGGAAATCATTCTGCAATTTGCCTTGTGTCTTCATGAACTACAATGGCTTATGATCAGTGTGGATGACTTTCTCCTTCCCAAGAATTTAATGTCTCCATTGGCGATAGGATTGCACAATGGAGTACATTTATTTGTCATAAGTAGGGTACCTACTGGAAACATCTAATAGTGTCTCACTATGATAGGCCACAGGGTGGTTGTTCTGAGTGAGAATGGCACCCACAACATAGTCTGAAGCATCTATCTTGATCTCAAATGGTTATTGTAGATATGATAGTGAAAGTACTGGGGCTGAGCACAAGCGCTGCTTAAAATCATCGAACGCTTGTTGTTGGGACCGACCCCACACAAATTTCATCTTACCACCACCCCTGGTTACTTGGTTGAGGGCCCATGCAATATGGGAGAATCCCAACATGAACCTGTAGTAGAAATTGGCAAGGCCCAAGAAGCTCCGAGGCTCAGTGATTTTGGTTGGGGATGGTTAGTCACGGATGACTTAGATCTTGGCTAGATCCACATGTACACCATGTTGATCAATGATGTAGCCTAGGTAATGGACCTTGTCCATGCCAAAGGAGTTTTTTTCCAAGTTGGTGTATATCTTGTGCTATCATAGGGTGTGCATAACCTGTTGAGTATGATGCAAGTGTTATGCCCAAGTCATGTTGTAAATGAGAATTTCATCCAGATACACCACTAAAACATTATTGGTGAATGGTCACATGATATCATCCATAATCCTCATGAAAGTGGCTGGAGAATTTTTCAAGCTAAAGGGCATGACCAACCATTTGAAAATACCTTCCTTTGACTTGAAGTCAGTCCTCCATACATCTGTTTGTTCTATCGGGACCTAGTGGTAGCTAGACTTTAGATCAATCTTATTGAAGTATTTGGCCCTCGTGAGTTTATCAAGAAGGTCATTGATTCGGGGAATCGGGTACCGGTTTCTGACTGTGATTTTATTCAGGGACCAATAATCAATGCAGATTCGCCAGGTTCCATATTTCTTCTGTACCAATACAATTGGGCTCCCACAAGGTGATGAGTTGGGAAAAATGTTCCCCTTGTGGAGAATTTCTTGGATCTTCTTCTTGGTCTCCTCATTCTCTAATAGAGAGCGGTGGTAGACTGGACCATTGGGCAGAGATGCGTCGAGGGTCAGATTGATGGGGTGCTTGACCTGACAACGCAAAGGTACCCTAATAGGTGAGGAGAAGATATTTGAGTATGCTTCCACGACCTTATCCACTTGCTTCTGCTGTGTGGTGAGGTCGGTCGCAGACACCTTGGATGTGTCTGTGATATTTCGCTCATTCTGAGAGCGAATCATGAAGAATAAAAACTTCCCCTTCTGAGAGATGACCTTCCTACATTGCTTGGAAGAGATCAAGGAAATAACACTAGGTGGGACAACCTCCGGTATCCTATACAATTTCTTGTTCAAAGTAATAATAACACTGCGAGGCCTAGATTCATATACAACATGGCGTTTCCATAAATATGGTTTTCCCAAAAAAAAATTACAAACTTTTAGAGGGGCAACATCACACAATAACTCATATTTTAAGGGCTTGATGTTGTATGAAAAATGACATTGTTGGTTGACGTGGATGTCGCTTTCTTGGCAGATCCATCTGATGGTGTAGGGTTGTGGGTGCAACATTGTCGACAAGGTAAGTCGCTTGACAACCTCTACTGAGATGAGGTTCTTCTGGCTAATGCTCTCAACAATGAAGTACAACGAGGTACCCTTCACCCACATCTGTGAATGAAAAAGGTGCTCTCCTTCCTCTGGCTCCTCTGGTTCACCAGGTTGGATCTTGGTGGTAGCAATGGTAGTACTGGGTTCAACATCAAGGATCTGTCTCCCCCTTTCTGGTTCTAACACAGAGTCAGAACCTACATCTAATTCAGAGGCTTTCACCTCAGCAACCAATGACTGCTTTGAGCGGAAATCAACAGTTTTATGCCAGGGGATCTTATGGAAGTCGCACCACTTCCCAGTACCTTTTTTTGTCTTTCTGGTGTCTTTCTGATCTGAAAAGATCTTTTAAATGACAATGGTTGAGTTATTAAAGCATTAGTTAATTTACCATTTAGGAAACTAATGAAAGAGGAATAATTAAAGAGGAATTATGGAAACCATAAAAACATATACATATCTGAACATAAGCATGAAGAACAACAAACCATAAAACACAAAAGTGATAACAGAGTTAGACAATCTCACCTACATCTCTGGGTTTTTGTCTCAGTGGGTGAGGCATTTTTATTTATGTTAAAATCTTTAAATGTACATCATAATAGTGCCAAAAGGATTAAAAACCGATCTGGTCTTGTTCTACCAGATCTCTATAACCCAACAAAACTGACAGCACTGAAATCGGATGAACGGAGCTCCCAGAAATGGACCGCAAAGGTGCTCTCCTCAATGGCTTCCCTGCATAAAAATGGCTTTGGCTTGGAAAATATTCATCATGTACCTGTTCTGAACCTCCTTCATGGATCCAAGAACCTCTAGTTTATATAGACTTGAAGTTGGAAACAAAATCCCAACTTCCCCCCAAGATCTAGCCTCAAAAAGGGCCCAAGATCCCCCAAAAATAGATTAAATCCCCTCAAACACGGTTAAAATCCATTAAAAAAATCATAATACAAAGTTGAAAAACCCATTTTTGCAAAATATAAGGGCGCAAGACCTTATGTCCAGGCCCCTGGGCATATGGATGTGCTCCATTTGGCCAAGCGCTAACATTTTTGCATTGGCCCCCCTCTAGAATAAGCCCCTGGTCCTGTGCTTGGCCATGTGGCTGCGGGCTACACCTTCCACGCGCTTAGCATTTGTTATAAACCATAATCCTTAGCCCCTAGTCTAGCGCCCTGGTTGGAGGGCTAGCTCGACCGACTGGGTGCTAACCCCTTTATGCACTAACAATATATAGACTGGGTCATATGGTGGAAAGGTGTAAAAACTGGGAGATATATCCAAACATCCACACTAACAACGGTATATGTTGTGGACATATGTAAATGAGTCATATGGAAGGTTTCGTGCCGGGACTGGGGGGCTAGGCCCCATCCCTATTCTCCTCTGCCCGAACCCATGCAACACTTTAAAAGTAATATTTATCCCTTAGTAATCAAGGACCACCACGGGCGGGCTGGCTATCATGGCCCTGCCAAGACATTAGCCCAGTCGAGAGGTCACAGGTTCGACTCCTATAAACCCAAACAAATTTTTCCAAACAGTGATAGCCAATGGATGGTTTCCACGTGGAATCCCAAGACTGGGCCATGTGGCACCATGATATTCGCCAAGTACATGCCATGTGTCAATCTCCTATTCATCCACCTATTTGCCCAGGTGTCAGCCCAGTCACATTCTACTATACCTGCCACGTGTCGTACGACTGTACGGCCCTTACCACGTCATCCCATGCCACGTGTCACCCTTGTAGTGGTGCCATGTGTCACACTCTGACTGGTCCACCCATACCTGCCACATTAGTGATAATGCACCCTACTATGTCAGATGTATGGTCGTACGGTCTGTACAGTCAACTTCCACGTCAGCACTGTACAGACTATATAGTCAACAATTTTTTTATCTGTTTGGCGAAATGAACAGACCACGATATCTTGAGCATATGACATTTGTTTGATCTTGTTTAAGTTGCGTTGGGTTCATATCGACGAGGCCTACACACACGTCCGTTTTGAAGCCATTCTGAGAACTTTTATTTTTAGGCCTTCCTGGACCCATTTTGGTCCCGAGATCCAATTCTGGATCACACCTCCCCACTAAAGACCTTTTGGTCCTCCAAAAGGTTATTGACTAGTCATCAGGTGCAGGATAGGCCACCCAACTTGTTCTCTGTCTTTAAACTCTGTCCTGTGCACTTGTCTCATCAAGGTCAACTGTAAAACAACCATGATAACTGACAACATATTGTTAGTCACTAGTACTATGTCACATCTTACTGAAGCCATTATCATCCATGTTGATAGCATTACTAATGATAACATCAGAAATATGACTGCAAATGAGCTAATATGTTTGTAATACTTGAACGACATTAGCTTATCTTGAAGAAAAGTGTGATGGATCTTCCATTCTACAATCATCTCCTGTTCTTGCTTAAGATCAATTACTTGATTTGAAACAATTATAGGTGTGCTGCTTGCATGAGCTGCCTTTCTTAATTGTTCCATTGTTTTAAGAGATTTATTTGCCTTTAAATGATGAGAACGAACCACATATTCTTTGCCTACTTTGGTTAAGTGATATTGATTTTTTTCCTTGTAGAAGATTGCTTTACGATCATACAAGTAAGGACTGCCTAAGACCATTCCACACTCATTGAGTGGCACCACATCACATGTTACCTCGTCCACAAACTTAGATGAAATTGCAAACTTTAATGTGCATTTCTTTGTTATGTGCAATTGATGATTGTTCCTTATCCATTTAAGTGTGTAAGGCTTATGATGCATCTAAGTGTTAAATCCCAATTGTTTAACCACTTCTTCTGAAATCAATTTAGATTGAGATCCACTATCTATAAATGTGTCGACCTTAGTATGCTTCATTATGACCCTTATGTGAAACAATTTACTTCTAGAATCAAATCCATCACCAATTTTACCTGCCAAACCAACCAATGAAACTTTAGATTCATCACCTGAATCTGATCCCAAGTCTATTGGTCATGATGTTGTTGCAATTGTTTGCCTCCCTTTCCTTTCTTTGAACCACTTTGATCTCTTCTTGGGATGCAATTGCCAACAATGGTCCTCATCATGCCCCTCTTTCTTGCAATGCTTGCAAGAGGGCTTCTCTTCCTTTTTGGCCACTGAATTTTCCTTCTTTCCATTCCACTTTCATTTGTACTCTTTCCTTGAAGATGATTCCCCTGATACACCAACCCCTATTTTCCCTGCTTCAATATATGTTGCTTGAACAGAAACCTCATCAATATTAGTAGGTCCAAACATGAATACAATGTTACGAATGTGTTCAGGTAAACCTCCTATATACTTCATAAAAGTTTCTTGGGGATGTAAAGGAATATCTAACATCAATGCCATTTTACGAAATCCATATGTGTATTCTTGCACTGTTTGTCCTTTTCTTAGTTTAATACCTTGCCATTCAATTAAAGCGTTCTCTTTATAACCCAAAGGATGAAATTGATTTTTAAGTGTAGAAACAAAAACTTTCCATGATGGAAATAGATTACCCACTTGTTGCATGTCATTTTTCAACTTGCTTTTCCACTAGATGAGTGTTGTGCCTGCAAGTCGAAGCGATACCAATTTGATTTGAGTTGCCTCATCCTTGATTTGTTGCACACTGTAATAAACTTCCATATGTCTGACCCAATTATCAAGTCTCCTTGCATTGACTTCACCATCATACATGGGTAATTCAAACTTTACATCAAGTTTAAGTAAAGGAATTTCTTGTTTATGTTTATGGACATGTTTTCTTGCAGTGGATTTAGAACTTGAACTTGAAGAAGAAGAAGTTGATGGAGAAGAAGGAGGTGAAGGAGGAGGTTTAGGAGGATCCTCTCCTTCTTCACTTTTGGCCTTTGAAGATTCATCTAGAATCGGTCTCTTCCGCTCCAAGTAATTATCATATATAACCTTCATCATCTTCGACATGGCAAAGAAGGTCTTTCAAAACTCTATCTCGTCATGAGAAAGTCCCTCTTCCGATGCCATATTCTCACTTTTAGAAGTTCTCTTTCTCGATCCAATATCAAGATTCTCTTCAACAATCTCACCTTCACCACGATTAAGATTTTCCCTGGTAATCATGCAAAATCAAAAACCAACTGTCAACTAGATCTGATACCACTTGATCCGAAAATATATTTTAAACGACAATGGTTGAGTTATTAAAGCATGAGTTAATTTACCATTTAGGAAACTAATGAAAGAGGAAGAATTAAAGAGGAAATATGGACGCCATATAAAAATATATAGATCTGAATATAAGCATGAAGAAGAACAAACCATAAAACACCAAAGTGATAACAGAGTTCGACAATCTCGCCTACGTCTCCGGGCCTTTGTCTCAGTGGGTGAGGCTTCCTTATTTCTTTTCAAATATTTAAATGTACATCATAACAATGCCAAAAGGATTACAAACTGATCTAGTCTTGTTCTACTATATCTTTAAAACCCAACAAAACTGATGACACTCAAATCGGATGAACGAAGCTCCCAAAAATGGCCCGCAACGGTGCTCTCCTCAATGGCTTCCCTACATAAAAATGGCCTTGGCTTGGAAAATATTCATCATGTACCTGTTCTGAACCTCCTTCATGGCTCCAAGAACCTTTGTTTTATATAGACATGAATTTGGAAATAAACTCCCAACTTCCCCCTAAGATATGGCCTCAAAAAGGGCCCAAGATCCCCCAAAAATGGATTAAATCCCCTTAAACAGGCTTAAAATCCATTAAACAAATCATAATACAAAGTTGAAAAACCCATTTTTGAAAAATATAAGGGTGCAACCCCTTATCTCTAGGCCCTTGGGCATATGGATGCGCTCCATGTGTCCAAGTGCTAATAGTTGTGCATTGGCCCCCCTCCGGAATAGGCCCTTGGTCTTGTGCTTGGTCATGTGGTCGCGGGCTACACCTTCCACGTGCTCAACATCCATTATAACCCATAATCCTTAGCCCCTGGTCTAATTCCCTGGTCGATGGGCTAGCCCGATCGACTGGGTGCTAACCCCTTTATGCGCTAATAATATATAGATTGGGTCATATGGTGGAAAGGTGTCGAAACTAGGAGCTATATCCAAACATCTGTGCCAACAACGGTATATATTGTGGACATATGTAAACGGGTCATATGGAATGTTTCACGTCGGGGCTAGGGGCTAGGCCCTAGCCCTATTCTCCTTTGCTTAAACCCATGCATCACTTTAAAAATAATATTTATGCCTTAGTAATCAAGGACCATGATGGGCGGGCTGGCTAGCCCGGCCCTGCCAAGACACTAGCCCGACCGAGAGGTCATGGGTTCAAATCCCGTAGACCCAATTTTTTTTTCTAAACACTGCTAACCAATGGATAGGTGCCACATGGCAGCCCAAGACTGGTCCACATGTCACCATGCTATTCACCAAGTACATTCCACATGTCAATCACCTATTCGTCCACCTATCTTCCCAGTCACATGCCACTGTACCTGCCACGTGTCGTATGATTGTACGACCCTTGCCACGTTAGCCCATGCCATGTGTCACCCTTGCAGTGGTGCCATGTGTCACACCCTAACTGGTCCACATGTACCTTCCATGTCAGCGCCAACACACCCTGCCACGTCAGCTATATGGTCGTACGACCTGTACAGTCAGTTGCCACGTTAGGATTGTACAGACTGTACAGTCAACATTTTTTTTGCATGTTTGATGAAATGAACAGACCATGATATATTAAGCATACAATATCTATTTGAGCCCATTCAATTTGCGTTGGGTTCATATCGACAAGTCCTACACACATGTCCATTTTGAAGCCATTCTGAGCACTTTGATTTTTAGGCCTTCCTGGACCCATTTTTGTCCCGAGATCCAATTCTGGATCACCTTCTTTGCTTGCAGCCTAGACTGGTTTTCCTGAGGAAATCCTTATTTTCTCTATCCTTTGTTCTACAACTTGGGGCCACCCTTTCCTGGCTTTTTCTATGAGGGTTTCCTAGGCCCAAATTGTCGCGTCTTTTGTTTGAGCTTCTGCTCGATTTTGACAACATATCGGTAGGCCGCGCCCAAAGATGAGATGTCCAAAAAATCCATTTTGGTCTGGATGTATCTATTTATATCGCCATGATACTTGAGCACCATATGTCTCTCAAATATTTGATACCCATCTTGGTTCACAAGGTAAGGAAGATATTTGTGAACTCAAGAACTGCTTGGTCTCTTTCCTGCCGCAGTGTGGTCCATTTTGTATACAAGTCGTCATAACTTCCAACGGGATAGTATTTTTCCTTAATAGCATCCCTAAAGGACTCCCAGGTGATTACGACTATAAATAATGAGGGTTCCTCTGTTTCCTTCTGCTCACAGAAATTTTACCACCAATCTTTGACATGGGGAACGACTTTGAGGAGCGCAAAAGTAATTTTTTCTCTCTTCGAGAAGTTATGGACAGAGAAATACCCTTCTAGTAGATTCAACCATTTGTCTACAACATATGGGTCTATATGATCTTCAAATATAGGAATATTGAAGTTGATTTGTACCTTGAAGGGGGCGACACCTCCGTTTGAGGAAGATGTGTCGCCTATTGGTAACCATCGAAGGATTCACGTAAAACTATCCATCATCTCATTCCTATGTTGTGTGAGGGATTCCTCGAGCAAAATTTTGAAGGGATATATTGTCCCCTCGTCTTTCTTTTCTCCCTCCATGATAAGTCGCTTGGACATGCGAGATATTTTTTCCTCAAGCGAAACAAGCTCGAGACCCAATTCTATGTACCCTAACCTCGTTGGGGACATGCATTAAGAACGACAAGGAGCAGACTGCTCTAACACCACTGATCCATATTTTATGAGTAGAATGAAATGAAAACAAATTATTATCAAAATATTCTTAACACAGAATAATAGATATACAATAAAACTGGTTTCTATTCAATAAGGAAATAAGATGAAACTGTAAAATGCAGCGGAAAACAATCTTACTAGAATGGTGGCAGCTTATCTCTGAGAAGAGATGTGACGGTTGCGCTCATTCGCCAGAAGATTATTACAATGAGGCTCTCAAGGCCTATTTACAATAAACAGGAATGTAAAAAACCCTATACATCCAAAAACCTAACCCTAGGAGATGAAGTGCCAAAAGTCATGTGGGCCCCATTTGGGTAAGTTAGTACATCAACTTCCTAGGGTCGTAAATTTTTCATACGATCTTTGATTTAGGCACACGATATCATGTTGGAAAGGTCTATCTAAGGAATACACATGTTGTCTGTGGCGAGTTAAACACATGTTGACTGTGGCGATCCCTAAAAACGATGTTTAGGGCCTCAAAACAACCCCGGAAGTCAGGGACCTAAAAACTAGGAAAAAACTGTCGAACTGGAAAACTGCCAAAATGAGCCAGTTGGAATAGGTGGGAGGCCACCAACATCCATTTGGATCAATATGAATTTATGAAAATATATAAAAGAGAACTTAGAAATGCATTTTTGTTCAAAAATTAACAAGACTTCTACTTCTATGTTCAATGACTCAGTTTTTAGGATATTTAGACACTTATGAGTTACTTATGATCAACTTGGTCTGATGTGTCTTTAGGTAAAGTGTTTTTCTTTAGTGTTTTTTGTTAGTATTCATTAATATGAATTTGTAGTTATGTAATCTTATAGTCATGATATGTTCTAGACATAAAGTGATCTGACAAATCATATTCTTCTTGATACTAATGACTATATTGATATGTGGCTTAACACCATATTGGTCCAAGATCTCTATTTAAATAGTATGGAGGGTCATTTGACAATGATCGATTGTAAGAAAATCATATGTATTTTTTTTTTCCTTTTGTATGAATACATTTCCTCAAATGGTCATGTTAGTTGGGGTCGTGGATTATTTCCCTCTTTGAGGGTTTTAACCACGTAATACACTCGTATATTGATATTTGATGTGTTCATGTAAGTAGTTAATTAATGTGTTTGAATTGTGTGGAAATACCCTATTTATTGAACATGGTATGAGGGCCCATATGAAGACTTTCTCCCATTGTTGATCAAGATATTGAACCTGTGTCATTGTATGCATTAAATAATTTATATATTCTATTATTTATATGAATTCCAAGGCTGAGAGGGTTATTCCATTACACACAAAGTGTTTCTTTTAGTTGGAAAAACTTTTTATTTCACCCAAAAAGGTTTATGTTTCCCCAAGATATGACATTTATTGTCATATCTGGAGATATAAAGTTTCAATATAGTTTTGATTTTACACACACACACAATGTTAATATTTTGGTTTTCTACCCCTATATCTAACCTTGACCTTGTTAAGTTTCAAATTTATTCTTTTACGAAATTTCACTTGTTTTTATGTGTGTCTATGTTGAAGTTTTTTGCAGGAAAACAAAGAATTTTTGGGGTAAGCATGCACTTTGAGGCAAAAATAAAAAGAAAAAGATCCCCCCCTCCTCCTTTATAACATTTGTTATATCTTCATTAACTCACTTGGTTGAAAGTTATTTTATTAACTAAGAGGTCCTTTAATGTTTTGTTTTTTTCTAGTCACTTTTTGCATGCAACTTTAATCCATAAAGTAACTTCATTGTAAAAATGATTATCACTTGTTTTTATAAAAGTGGGCCACTTCATATAAAAGTAACTTATTTGTAAAAGTGAGTTTATATGCAAAGATAGGGAAGGAAATGATTTTTTTTTACTTAGTAGCCTCAATGTTCACCCATCATCATGTGGGCCAACCTCACTTGCCACATAGAAACTTGGTTACCTTTTATGAATTTATTAAAAAGGACATAACTTTAATATCTGTAGTCCCTTTTCAATGTCATTTTTTAAACTACCTATTTTTTTGAGATCTTTCCATCTAGAAAGTTAATTTGTATTTTTTAAGCCATCTTACCTAATATTTAAATATGGCTAGTCCAAGTGATATTTTTCTTACTAGTTTAAACTACTTATTATAGAAATCGTGTATGGAATATGTACTACAAAGTAAATGACTTTATCATAATACATTGTGAAAAGAAACTACCCCCACTAATGACTTAAATAAAGCCAAATGGGATAATAAACATGATGATGCACATGGATTAATTGGAGTGTCCATCTCTAGTGATATACAATTTCACCTTCAAGGAGTTGACAAGATAGATGATGCTTGGAAAAATTTGGAAATCATATTTGGTAAAAAAATGAGATTTGAGCACATCATCTTGAAAACCAATTAATTTCTTTAAATCCCACTGATTTCTCTTTCATTGCAGATTATCTATCTAAGTTCAAAACATGTATACTTTTACTTGAATATTGTAACATAGAAAACAAAGATGACCAATTGATATAAGATATTCTTGTTAATCTTGGTAGTGCATATTCTATTTTTTTATCTACTTTTTACTCCATCATAGAAGATCTAGGGGCTACTTACAGACCACCCTCTCTTGGATCTTTTTGTGATTTTTTGATTAGAGAGAAATATAATCTCTTGCATCTAAAAGTGATCAAATATGAAGGTACATCTAACAAATCATTAGTGTCCCAATATAAGGATAAATCCAAACATTTGAAGAAACAACATACTTGCAAAAACAAACAAAATAAAGGTCCCAAACCTCTCAACCAACTTATCCTCCCAATGATGATAAAGGAACACAATCAAAATGAAAAAATATTGAGAGACATTGCAATTTTTGTGGGCAAGATGATCATCTAGAGTCTAAATGTTTTAAGAATATGGAGGCCTTAGAAGGAACAATGAAGAATCACAACATCAATCTTGATTATTCTTCTTATAACTCTTCATCTCATCGACATGCATTTTCTACTTCTTGTTTTTCCTTCAATGCAACTTCTACTTCTTCTTCTAATGAGTGTCTTATATATTCTGGAGCATCTTATCATATGACTAACGAGAAAGTCATTTGTTTCCACTCTTAATGAATGTAACCTCAAAAAACTATGTGTTGGTGATGATAGATATCTTAGTGTTGTAGGGTCTGGAATAGTTCAGCTAGATGATGGTCATTTTAATGATGTATTATGTGTTCCAAGTCTCTCCTTCAATATTCTATCAATATATCAAATCTCTCATCCAATTGAAGGTAAAATGATAGAGTTTTCACCTCACTAAGTTGTGATCAAGGATTAAAAAGATCTCATGCATGTCATGGCAGTTGGAATTGTTGATGATATTTTTAGGTTGTACAAATTTGACAACTTTGGGTCATCATGTTTTCCACAAGTGTTTATTTCTCATAGAGATGAATTGAGCAAACTATTAAAATATATGTTAAGTTTGATAAAAGTCTCTTAACTTGTGAGCCTAACTCGATGTTTGTGCCATCTTCATCTTGTTAGCCATATTTCTTGTCTATAGAATATTTTATTCCCAACTTATATGTTCATGATCCCACTCTAGTTTCTTATTCAAATGATGACAGTGAGGATGAAAATACATCTCTACCTACTCACCTTCCTTCAATTCATTACATTGAACATGAACCTACACTAACACCACCACTTACCAGATGGGTCCATACAACATGAATAGTTGGTGATATTGCCAATGAACCTACTGATCAATGGCATACACATTCATAGTTCTAGTGATCCTCCTCTCTTTTGGATTAAGTTTCAAAGACTTATGATCCAATAATCATTTGAAAAAGATTCTATCCATACAGATCGAGACACAATAATGAATGAATAATATCATTCCTTAATGGTGAATGATACTTGGGATATTGTACATCTTCCGAAGGAAAGAAAACTTCTTAGATGTAAATATGTGCATCTAACTAAATATGCATTAGATAGAAGTGTTGAAAGATATAAGGCCCGGTTAGTTGCAAAAATGTTTTTTCAAGTTGAAGGGATTGATAATAATCAAACCTTTTCTCCCATAGCCAAAATGAATTCCATCCTCCATGTTCTATCCCTTGCTTCCTCACATAAATGGGAGTTCCATCAGATGGATGTTAAATCCAACTTCTTTCATAAGGATTTGCAAGAATAAATTTACATGGAACAACATCCTAGATATGTTCATAATGAATCCATCCTTGTTTTTTTTCCTTCAAAAATATCACTATGGTCTTAAGCAAGTTCATTGATCTTGGTATGCTAAAATGGATATATTTCTTCTTGACATTGGATTTTATAGATGACATTTTGACCCCAATGTCTATACCAAGAAAGTAGGTAATTGTGTCATGGTACTTTTCCTTTATATTGATGACCTTATTCTCACTGGTAGTGACCCTAAAATTTTAAACCATGTGAAATCCATCCTTAAGATGAAATTTGAAATGATAGACTTAGGTTATTTGCATTATTTCCTTGGCTTCCATGTATTGCAAACTAACTAATGAATTTCCCTTTCCTAGTCTAAGTATGCATGTTACCTTCTTCACCTTTTTCACATGGAAGATTCTAAACCAACCCTTCTCCCTTCCAATTTGAAGTCAAAATCGATATGACCTACACTACACTCGAAGTAGATGACACTTTGTTAGTTGGTATCATTTTTTATTTGACTCATACCTATCTTGATATGTCCTTTGATGTTGGTATTATTGCTTGGTATATGCAAACATCCCATGAGAGCCATTAGAAAACAACAAAAAAGATACTTCGATATATCCAGAGTACAATTCAATTTAGGATCCTTTATAGTTCAGGGGGGACTCCTTTGTTGGTTGGTTTCATTGATTCTAATTGGTCTAGCATCCTTGATGATCATAAGTCTACTATAGGTTATGTTTTCAATCTTGGTTTCATTTTTGTTACTTGGGATAATAATAAGAAACAATATCTTTCTCTTTATTCAGTAGAATTAGAGTATCAAGCAACAACTATTGAAATATAATAAGTATTGTGGCTTCGAAAAATCCTTTTAGAGTTTGGATTCTAGCAGTAGCATATGAACACACTTCGACATGACAATCAAAGCGCCATCAAGCTCACTAAATATCCAATTCAACATCAACACCAAAAACACATTGAGCTACACATGCATTTCATCCAAAAGATTATTCAATATCATGTTATTGAAGTGCTATTTTTCCCTACAGATGATCAAGTTGCAGACATTTTCACAAAGTCTCTTACAGAAGCAAAGTTTTCCAAACTTTGATCTGTGTTAGGAGTTCAAGAAGTTTTCATTAAGGTGGGATAGGCTATAATGCTTCCTTCCTTCTACTATTGCGTCACCTTTGTAAATCCTTCAATCCTATCCCAATTTATCCTTAAGGGGGGGTGTTAGGATATTTAGACACTTAGGATTTAGTTAAGATCAACTTGGTCTAATGTGTGTTTAGGTAAAGTGTGTTTCTTTAGTATGCATTAGTATACATTTGTAGTTATGTAATCTGATGGTCATGATTGTTCTAGACATAAAGTTATTCAGCAGTTCATATTCTCTTCGATACTAATGAATATATTGATCCATGTATCAACACCCAATTGGTCCATGATATCTATTTTAAGAGCATGGAGGGTCATTTAATGATGATCGATTGTGAGAAACTCATATGTACTTATTTTTTTTCCTTTTGCATTAATATATTTCCTCAAGTGGTCATGTAGGTTGGGGTTGTGGACTATTTCCTTATTTGAGGGTTTTAACCATGTAATACATTAGTCTATTGATCTTTGATATGATTCTGTGAGCAATTACTTAAGGTGTTTGACTTATGTGGAATACCTTGTTTATCGAATATGATTATATTGGAGGGGTTATGAGAGTGGCACTATGGCCTTATTGGCTAGCCTTCCCTCCAAAATAATTGTTATTTTTATACATATCGAGAAAAAAATTACTAACACATGAGAATATCCACCTTAATGATCTATGGTATAATCCACACATATATATGATAACTTTTGAAGGATTTGACATCAATTAAAAAATTGGTATTAATAATTATATTATACACATTAAAAGAAGATAATATCTAAAAGAAACAAAATGAGCTCGAAAAGATTAAAGTGTAAGTTGTAAACCTTTTATATTAATACAATGCACACATGGATTCTTAACACAGAAAATAAAAGAATTACAATCACACATATACACACATATATACCCTAGAAACCCAACTAGGAAAACCAACAACCTATTTTAGAGCCGCACATCTAATTCTATTCATAATCCAACTTCATTATCTACAATACAATATATAAGATCCTACAACATATAAAAAATACTTAATCCATTGACCTGGTTTAGGTTACAACCTTAATTCCTTAATCAAAATTAGAAAACCATGGATTGAAATAACATGCACCACTAAATTGTCGAAGGAAAAAAATCACCCCTGCGAAAGGTGAAAGACCTCCCAAAAATTTGGTGAATAAACCCCCAATTTTTTTGGGGGGGGATCCACCCCAAAAACCCCTAATAGGGGGACCCAAAATCATGCAAAGAATATAACACATACCCAACATTCTCTGACTTGTTTTTTTCTTTAGAGACAAGCATCACAGGATTTCATAATCAACAATCAAGGGTAGAAATGATCATTGATTCTCTATACCAAGAGAACTTCTCAGTGCTCACAGACTTTGTTAATGAATTTGCAACATTCTCCAAAGTGTCCACCTTCACCAACAACGCCTTCTCTTCAAGGATGTCTATGATAAAATGATACTAAACATCAATATGCTCTGTCTTAGAATGATAAGTCGGGTTCCTCTCCAGGAATATTTCACTCTGACTATCACAATCTATCCTTATGAGTTGTTGTCCCAGCCCAATACCCGAACAAAATATCTGTAACCATATTGCTTCCTTGCTTGCATGAGTGGTTTCCATGTATCCAAATATTGTAGTTGAGAGTACCACTATAGATTGTCTTTTTCTCATCCAACTTATTGTTCGTCCAAATAGGTCAAACACATACCCACTTGTAGATCTTCTATGATCTAGATCTCCATCCGAGTCTGCATCAACAAAGCCATGTATGTCCAACACTCTGTCCAATCATGGTCTTCCTTGGTAACACAATCCATAAGTAGTAATTTCATGCAAATACCTAAAAAATCTCTTTATTACTGCCCAATGCTCCTTCCCTAGTTTTGAATTATACCTGCTCAAAATTCCCACTACATGTGCAATGTTCGGTCTATTACAAACCATTGCATACATCAAACTTTCAGTTGTGCTAGCATACATAACATGTTGGACATGTCATGTTCCTCTTCCTATGTCTTCGGATACTGATCTTGGATAAATTTACACTTGCAGGAATAGGGAACTTGACAGGTTTACATTCCTGCATATTAAACCTCCTCAATATTTACTCAACATATTTTCTTTGGTTAACCATGGTTTCATGTTTTCCTGATTTCTTTTAATTTCCATGCCCAAGATAAATTTACAACACCAAGATCTTTCATGTAAAATTTAGAGGACAATTGAGTTTTCACATCCTGGATAATTTCCTTGTTGTTTCCTATCACCAACATATCATCCACATACAAGACCAAATAAATAATATGATCACCTACTAATTTGAAGTACACACAGTGATCAACTTTACATCTTGTGAAGCCAAGTCCCAATATATAAGTATCAAATTTTGATACCACATCCTTGGTGATTTCTTTAACCCATACATGGACTTTTTTAGTCGGCATACTAACTCTTTCTTTCCCTTCACTACAAAACCTTATGGATGATTCATGTAGATTTATTCTTCCAAATCCCCATGTAGGAACATTGTCTTCACACCCATCTATTCTACTTCAAAATAAAAAGAAACAACAATAGATACAAGAAAGATAATATAAGTTAACTTGGAAACATGAGGAAAATTTTCACCAAAGTCAATTCCCTCTACTTGGGAATAACCTTTTGCTACTAACCGAACTTTGTATTTCTCCACTCTTCCTTCTAAATTCAACTTCTTCTTAAGCACCCATTTTTTTCCAATGGGATTTCTTTCTGTTAGCATCTCCACTAGATCCCAAGCCTCATTCTTGTACAAGGCTACCATTTCTTCAACCATGGCCTTTGTCTAGAGTTTTCCATCCTCTAAATCGACTTTCTCCCTAATAGTTCTAGGATCATCATCAATAATAAACAAAACAAAATTTGAATGGAAATCAGGTGGAGTATACCTTTCTAGTTGCCTTCTTTCTTGAACCGATCTTCTCAATACTGGAGTATGATGCTCTTCTTATTCTTATTCTTGTTCTTTTGTAGAGTCTGATTTATCATCCTTCAATTCAAACTCTATTTTCTCTGGTTCTTCCTCCCTTGGTAGGAATTCCTATTTGACTTGACATATTTGATTTCTCTAAATACCACATCTTGTCTATACACTACTTTGTTAGTTTATGGGTTCCAAAGCTTATAACCTTTCACACAATCTTTATAACCAACAAAGATACACTTTTTAGTATTTTATGCAACTTACTCCTATTTTCCTTTGGAACATGTACATAAGCATCACAACCAAAAACCCCGAGATGCGTAAGAGAGGTTTTCTTACCAGTCCATACCTCATGTGGAGTTATGTCATCCAACATTGATGAGGGTGATCGATTTACCAGGTAACATGTATTGTCCACTGCCTCTACCTAGAATTCTTGTCCCATCCCGACACCACTGAGCATGCTCCATGTTCTTTCCATCAACATCTTGTTCATTATTTCTACAACTCCTCGAATTCATTCCCACAAAATTCTTCACCATTATCCATCATCAACACCTTAATTTTCTTCTCTATTTGATTTTCCACGAGAGCCTTAAACTCTTTAAATTTGTTAAAGCCTCATATTTCTTCTTGAGGAAATAAATCCATGTATTCCTTGAGAATTCATCTATAAATGAGACATAGTACATAGATTTACCTATTGATGGAATCATTACAGGTCCAAGCATATCACTGTGCACCAATTGTAAATTTTTTGCTTCCCTCGTAGCACTAGAGGAGAATCTTACCCGATTATGCTTCCCATACAAGAAATGTTCACAAAAGTAAATATCTAGAGGGAAATTCAACATACCTTCAACCATACCTTTTCCATGTAATACTCGAAGCCCCTTCTCTCCGATATGCCCTATTCTTTGATGCCACAACATAGTCTTTTCTTCAAAGACTACAATATTTTTCCTTCTTCGGATCCAAACTCAAAAACAATGAAACGGTTGGACCCATCACTAATAGTGCTTCCTAACAACTTATATAGAGTTCCAAACTGAACTCCCCTAAGCAACACCATTTCAGTTCGAACCATCATGCAAGTTTCATTTTCAAACACTATTTTTACAACTGCATTATCTATATTTCTTATAGAAATCAAATTCATGGCCAATCCTGGGATGTGAAGAAAACTAGAGACTGTTAGAATCCTACCATCCATGAGTTTCAACTTGAATTTTCCTCATCCTACGATTTTGGTTATCGAGTCATATCCTAGAAAAACATCACCCCCATCATACCTTTCATACTTGAAAAACCACTCCCTATGAGGATTTGTATGAAAGGATGCACCTGAGTCGACCAACCATGCCTCATGATCAACATGTGTGTTTGAAGAACCCAAGTACACACCCCCTCCTTCATCTGCAGAGGTTTTTTCTTATGTAGAAGGGACATCATTAGATCCGTTCCCTCTTTCAATAGTTTTGGGTTTACATTGTTTCTTGTAATGCCCTTCTTTTTCACATCTCCAACATAAACATAATTATCGACTTAACGATAACTGTGACCTCAAAACGATAAATCTATCCCTTAAAACCCTAATTTTTGCATAAAAAACATGAAAATCAACCCTCAATTTAATATTTTTTAAAGTTTTTATTTAATATTTTTTTTAATATAAATTTGTTTTTTTAATTTTTAAGTTTTTCTTTAATCTTTTTTTAATATAAATTTATATTATTAATTTCAATTGTTTTTTTTTTCTTAAGCTTTTTAGTTTTTTATTTACCAAAAAAAATTAAATTATATTTTTTTACTAAATATTTTAAAATAGTGTTATTTAACTATAATCATTTTCTATGTATTGAAGTAAACGTAAAAAATGTGTTAAAAATGATATTTTCCATTATATTTAAAAAGTATGGAACCATAAATTAATTAAGGAGACACAATTATATGAAAAATCTTAATTTCAAAAAAGTAAATGGTATACAACATTTATAACATTGAAAGAAGCATGGAAAATGATTAAAAACACTGTTGAAAAAAAAATGAAAAAATTGAAAATAGATGAAAAAATAAACATTTAAAAAAATAACGTGGATACATTATGGATAAGAAGATTTAAAATATAAAAAAACAACCTAAAAATGAAGGGGGGGTGCTATTGGTAGCACAACTTTTCAAAACAAGGTAAAAAATGTGACCCCCCCAAAAGCGAGAACTCTGTAAAGTTCTTGTTAAGTTGGTAACTATGTTCATACCTTTACAAATTTTCCTGGAGATTTAGATCTCCCACTTGAGGACTTGTTTTTATTTCTTCCTTGGGAGCGTCGTCTTACAAATAAGGCATTTTTGCTCTAGCTTTCCATGTTTTTCTGCTTCAACTCCTTCGAGAACAAGGATGAGGCCACATCATCGAAACTTAAACTAGTTTCATTAATTCCTATGCCACAATCAAACTATCCCATGAATCTAGTAAAGATCACAATACACTAATACAATTATCTTCATCATAAATATCAATATCAATAGATAATAAATTGCTTATCATAGTATTGAATGCATTCAAATGCTCTATTACCAAGTCTCCATCTTTCATCGTAAGGTTGTACAACTTCTACAGGAAAATTTTGTTTACTAGGGATTTAGACAGATACAAAGCCTCTAACTTATTCCATAATGACTTGGTTGTAGCTTCCCCTGAAACATTCAATAATATTGAATATGAGAGAAACAATGAGATTGTGCTCTTTGCCTTTCGATCCAACTTTTTCCATTCTTATGTTGACATTCCAATAGGTGTAGTACATGGATCTATAATGACCCATTGATCTTTGTCTACTAAAAGATCTTCCATCTTGAGCTTCCACAGCTCAAAACTTTTCCCATTAAATTTTTGGATCTCTATTTTTGAATTTCTCACCATTTCTTTCAACCACAATAATTGATACCGTATATATCTCACTGTAACAAGGTTTATCACAGACCCGATCCAAACCCTTAGCCACAAAGGTGTCCCCATAAAGCCAATAACTATTCTGATACCAAATGTAAGTTTTAAACCTTTTAAATTAATGCAATTCACACACAGATTCTTAACACAGAAAAGAAAACAATTGCAATCACACATATACACAGAGAATTACATTGAAAACCTAATCGAGAAAACCAACAACCTGTTTTAGAGACGCAAATCTAATTCTATTTATAATCCAACATCATTGTTTAAATACAATATATAGCATCCGACAACATCCAAAAAATCCCTAATTCATTGACCTGGGTTATATTACAACCTTAATTACTTAACCAAAATTAGAAAACCATGGGATAAAATACCATGTGCCACTAAATCACCAAAGGTGAAAAACTGCCTCTACCAAAGGAGAAAGCCTACCCAAAAAATTGGCGAATAAACCCCCAATTTTTTTTTCGGGGGCTCTACTCTCTAAAACCCTAATATGGGGACCCACAATTGTATAAAGAATATAACACATACCCAACAAAAAACATTACTATAATAACTAATTGTTCAATTATCAAATGAGCACATAAATATTTTAATGTATTTAATCCACCAAGTCGTTATCAAAGCTATTACATCGATGCTTCAATAGATTAAATACATGTTGATAATTTTAGCATGTAGTCCAATTCCATCATAGGAACCTTATCCCTACACTGCATTATTAAAATATAGATACACCAATGTGGTATATATCAATAGAGCATTGTTCATGCTAAGTGTATCACCCCTCTATAGGATGCTAAGCAATTAATCATTTGTTAAATACATACATAATAAAAACTTTGTTTTAGCATAATTTCATTGATTTCCATTTACACAATTTTTCTACATTTTCTCAATGATAAATCTAAATAACATACATACATAATAAAAACTTTGTTTTAGCATAATTTCATTGATTTCCATTTACACAATTCTTCTACATTTGCTCAATGATAAATCTAAATAACATGATGAATTAAGTAATATGTTAAATCTAAGATTTAAAACTTAAAACAGAAGTATATAAAGAAATATCAATAACAAAATACCACTAAAAATACCTCCTCATTAGTTGTTGAAGCTCATCAGTTGCAATGTAGTCACGGGTGCTTCCAAGCATTATTTTCCCACTTTCCCAGAGTGAAACAACGAAATTCTCCCAACCAACTAGGATCCTATCCTACTTCCTAGCTCCAAGAAACCTTTTGGTTTCTTGGCCCTCTATGCCTGTGACTCTAAGAACAACAAAGCACATATGCTCTAAGGAGACTATCACAAAAAATATATCCTCCAAGAATTATCCAACCTCTCAATATTTTCCAACCTCTGAACCTCCTTCTTCCTCACCACTTCTCCCTATTTATCAAGTTTCCACACACCCTTCCCCAAGTCTTCTCAACCACCCTCATTATTAGCCATCAACCTCCCTTATCTATATTTTTTTGGGGAAAAGTTCAAAATAAAATTAAAATATAAATGAATTTCATTAAACAACAATAAATAAAATGCAAAGTCTTTCTTCTCATGCTAGCTAATAAATGCAATTTGACAATTTTCTCCAAAATGTACATGACAACCCACCATGTTCATTTAATTTATCATACCAACCATCAATCAAAGTCAAAGAAGGTATTTAATGTTTTTAGATATTTTTTGTATGCAATATAATTTACATAGTCAATAAACATTCAATTAAATAGTTAATAATCTAGTTAAATAATTAATGCATTAATTAATTGTATTAGTGTACATGTGTAGGGTATGTGTGCGTAGCTAGCGGACACATATCTCATGCATGTACTAACGATCAACAACCATTATCTCTAGTGTGTAGTTCCTATATGATCAAACCAAGGCATGTAGGACAATAGATCAAGTAATGCATCATTTAATAATCTTAACAAACAAAATTACACTAATTCATCAATAACTCATTATCACACTTAAAATATCAATAGGAAATCAAAAGAGGGTTTTAAACATGGTAGTAACCAAGTGAGTAAACAATAGTGGCATATCTAATCCCCAATCAGTATTCTCAACTAGCATCAACGCATCCTTCCTTCCTAACCTACTTCCATATTTCATCTTATCCTTTCCTCTGCTGGACTAAGCTGGAGCATCAACTATATTGACCTAACTCCAGATAGAACTAGTAAGCGAAAGTGTCATACATCTCGATTAAGCTTCCCCGGTAGGAAACTAGTAGTCGTTGTCACACGTCTAGGGGAGCATGGCTTAACACAACCCTCCCACAACTCTAGGTTTCAGAGGATACACGGTGCGAAATACCTCCACCCCTCCTAATAAAACTAGGGTCAAGACCCTATATCGAGCCATACTGCGCAACTATTGTTCTTAGATTCATGTCATTAAACAACTACTATGGGCAAGTTGTGTGTCATGTCAAATTCACACTCACCAAATATTATAGCAATATTTCAAATCATAAATTAAATAACAAGTACAATTTATAGCATTTACTATCTTTTTGATGTCTACGACATCCAAGCTACCTCAACACTACAGTCATTTAGCAATCACATAGCTCATCAACCTGTAGGTTAGTTCAGCAATAACTCATATTCATGCATATACAAATCACAATTTCATATGAGAATTCATATCTGTATTGACGTTCAATTAAGAAATGTATGTTTATTTTTATCATGTGTTGCATCAGTTATACATTCACAACATAACTCGAATTAGCACCCATGTACCAAAATTCCACATTTAAATTTGCATGTTTTAACAATTCTCATAACTATAATCATTATGAACATATAACAACAAAACAACCTTATGTACCACATAAATAGGTCCATATATACACATCTCAAATGTTTATATTAGTCTAACTAAGTCCAAATAGTTACTAAGCAATGGATTACTAAGATCGGTAAAATCAAAGTTCTAACTGTATAAGATCGAAATATGGGGTGTTACATACACCCACCCTTCAAGAAACAACATCCCAAAGTTATGGTCATTCTCAATATGAGTAAAAAAAATTATGACACAACTTATATGTGTTTTCTATGATAACAAACCATGTGCTATAATAGTCAAATTGGACGTCCACTAATTAAAAACATGTGGAGGCTATTAATATATTGATTAAAGCTACCCCTATTTAGTAAGCACCTTACTGTGTCTCGACTCTATTTTATTACCACTTGTAATTTAATTAATGCAAAAAAACAATTATCTTATAGATTTATTCTTCCTAGGTTCCATATAATACCCCCACATTTAAAACAAAGCATGTTGGTTTGACCATCAATTAGAACCTTAACTCTTTATTGGTTCTCTAGTTAAGTGAGTCCTATATTGAGATCTATACAAATTTCATTAATACAATCCCACCTATAATATCTTGATAGTTATAAACAATCATTATTAAATTTATTATTACTCTAACTTGACTATATATATTCCATCACTTATGATATTGACACACAAAAGTTTTCCTACTTAGGATAACTGAGTAAGACACTGCTAAATGATTGTCATGTGATGTCATCATTTCATGGTTTGTTTGGTCATTGTCTTCAATCTCACTCTCTTCTTAAGTCATATAAATTAGATCGCGACAAAGGAAATGTCATTCCTAGGATCCTCTTCGTCATTGATAAGGCACAACATGCTTTTTACAAACACAACTGTTACGCAACACACTTATGCTTAAAGAACACCATGTCGAGACATAGGCTAATGAAAATTTCTAAATAAAGAATAAGTTTACTATAATGATTCCATTCCATGCTCTACAATCACTTTCCTTTAAGGTCTTAATTTCTTGCAATTGTACTTCATACATCTCAAATTTATATCCTCTATACCCACATGATATTTGTCAACTTTGGCTCTCTGGCCCCTTCTGGGTGCATCACTAACACTTTTCAAGTTCCTTCCTCATAATATGAAAGACGTTTAGTAGAGGGATGAACATTCTCATTGTTTATCATTATACTTACATAAATAGATTTCCATTTTAGTGATAGGGAAAATTTTCCCTTAAGTGAACATTGTAGTTTGTTGCACCGAGTATGCATTTTCGCTACCTCTTCTATTTACCTATACCATCCCCTTCTTCATCTCCTTACTCCTCGTCTTTTATTTGTAATTCTATTTATACCCTTATTATACCTCTCTTGCTATTACCATTACCTTCTCCTTTTTT
>JZKD02S1722027.1:544890-554897 GCA_000966675.3 Picea glauca
GATCGTATCATATGTTATCTTATATATGACTCAAATTCAATGCATCTCCATTTTATTTCAATAATGTTAAGCATTGTACATTATGTTATTACAAGGTACATATATGTAGTGGTCACTGAAAAGATAATGATTGGGGTGGGGATTATTGGTTGGCACTTTGTTTAAAAGTAAAGCAACCCATCAATATCTCTCTTACCAACAATGAAGAAAACCACATCCTAATTTGGTCAATGGTTGTTAAAAGTGAATACTTGACACAAGATAACAACACAAGAAAGAATAATAATTATGTGTTTAAGGATTACAAATTAAGGGCAAGGGATTTGTGTTTAAGAATTACAAATCAGGTGCAAGTGTATACCTTGAATTAATTCAATCTATCTTGTTTCTTTCTATAGTTTGAATTAATTCAATCTAGTTTGTTGCTTTCTATGTTTTGGTTTTGGGTAGATATTGTACAACTCCACAAGTTCATTCTAAACAATATCCATGAAGGTCTCTTTAAGGGAATTATGGTTTTCGTATGTTTATGGTTCATATTCTTCCTTTTGATTTCAAAACAATCATATGAATATCGAGCATTGGATCATCTTCTTATTGTCCTTGATTTCCACTATAGTTAACTAAATTTCAACCCTTAAAGCAAACATAGCAGATCTTTGAAGCACGCTTAATTTTTTTTATATGTTCCCTTAATTACCATTTATGTCACAACATATTGTGTATAGCCATGTCTCCTTATGACTTAGAGGAGCCATGTGTCCTATTAGTTAAAATTTCAAGGAAAAACTATTTCATTGTGTGTAGAGATA
Source organism: Picea glauca (assembly GCA_000966675.3). Lineage (NCBI taxonomy): Eukaryota > Viridiplantae > Streptophyta > Pinopsida > Pinales > Pinaceae > Picea > Picea glauca. The sequence continues at coordinate 545,703 of JZKD02S1722027.1, forward strand.
GAATGGTTAATAGAGTAGTTGAGAACATGAGTTTTATTTTTATATTAAATGTATTAACGCTACAAAAAATTAACAAAACTTGATTTCAAAACTGCAAAATATGTAACCTCGAGTGAAATTGATACCTTTTGTCTTATAAATATGTTTCTTCTAATTAGAGAGCGTTTGGAATCCAACTAAATTCAATGGAACTGAATACAACCTCGGATCTAGAAGTCTTCCAAAACAAATTCGCCTAATGGGGTGTGTGATTGGTAAAGGAAACATGACCCTAGCATAATTATGATGTCAATAATACAAGAAATGGTTATTTATTGATTCGATACCAAGTTTTCATACAAAATTGATTTTGGGGCATAAAAACCAAACAAATTAGTATAATTGAATTTCATTCCCTCGCAGGCATGTGTTTTGTCATTCTAGATCCCAACACATCCTATATTGGTATTTGGGGCGTCGATTTGAAAACATGACCCCTAAAGGAAACTTTGTCATGACATCCCATTGAACAAAACCATCGATTCAAAATTCGTTTGAAAAATCACATGTCGAGGTGTGTGACTAGTGGAGGAAGGATGCCCTTGGTGTAATTATGATGTCAAGAATCCAAAGAAACATATGACTCATCGATCTGATGCTCGATTTCCATTTAACTAATTGCAAATTGTATCCAAAAGGCATTAAAATACACTTACAAAAATGGCCTCAAGAAAAAAAAACAACATTATGTCACCTCATAGATGTGTGTGTTTTCATTTTATAGCCCAATACACCCTCAACGTCTTCCACTTATATGGCTCTTCCTCTCCTTCATTATACACTAACTGTAAAGTAAATAACAGATGAACATGGAAGTTTCTAGAAAGGTTAATTTTTCCTTAGTTTATAATTTTGCATGATTCGCCTCATTCTACAATACTTCCAATTCCTTGTTTTATGAACTCTATATATGTTGTACGATTTTGATCCAATAATAGAAATTATTGCTATTTGTTACCCAATATTTTTCACGATTGTGTATGTTCGTCTTTGAATATGACTGTGCACCATTGTGTATACTATTATCTTTGATTATGAATGTGCACCATTTGTGTACGAAATTGTCTTTTACTGAATAAGTAAACATTGTTCAATTGCATATGCATTTTTTATTTTTGATATTTGTGTTAAAGGATCTTTATTTGTATATGTTTGTAATACATTTTATAATCTACTTTGTGGATTAAGTTGGTATTACAACATAGTGTTCACTTACTATAGCTTAGAAGAAGTGTCTTTATATAAGTATCTGGGAATTGAGCTTCATCATAAATTAAAGTGACATAAATTAAAGTGAAATTGTAGTGTTTAAAGAAGGATTAGTGGAGGTTGAAAAGTTATTACATCATTGAAAATAATTGTAAAGAACTTGATTTTTATTTATGGAGAAAAATAAGTTTCTCTTTAGCATGTTTGTTCTCGAGTGATTTTGTATGGTTTTTATGTTTGGGTGCATTTTATTTCTAAAGAAACTTGGAGGAAAATCAAGAAAATACATAAACCTTATATAATAAACAAAAGCAAGCAAATACAGAAACCTTATATAATAAACAATCTTAAATTTTAACTCAATATTGCAAATAACATAAGTGAAAATCAAACACATTCTTAAGAAAGGATGGACTAGAGATAATACTTCTTGGCTCCATCTTAGAAGTATAGTGGAAGAGGATGCCCTTCCCAATATCAATACCATTAATAGTACTATCACAACTCAAATTAAAGAGAAATTGTCATAATGGAATGGGATTGACAATAAGAAGTTCCCACAAAGAAACAATTAATCCTAATGTAGAATACCAAAATTATATCTCCATTATTGTTTTTTTTTTTACAAGAAAAGGAAAATTGTATTAAGAAAGCAATGGTATGACCATTGTAGAAACATCTACATAGTTCAGGCATGCATCCTGTGCATGAAATCCAAAATTACATATATAGGCGCCATATAACAAAGCCCAAAAATGCCTATTATGGATTAGGTTCCAAAATTTAACTCCTATGGAGGTTAAATCCAACAAACAATGTTTCTTCAAAGTAACAAAAACTAAGCAGGAGCCAAGAAAAGAACAAGAACCAGTGTTACACTTGTTGCTCGGGATTTGAGGGGAATGTTGGCATGTTTACAGGCAGAGTGTGCTTATCATTGATGTCAAGAACAATAGCGAAGACACAGAAGAGCAAGCTCGAGAAGCTCAGAAGAGATAGTGCAGAGTTGAATGCAGAGGCAAGAACAACAACGATGTTGGCAGGTCTACAGGTAAAGTGTGCATGGAAAGAACAACAACGAAGACACATAAGAGAAAACTCGAGAATCTTAGGATTAATAGTGTGAGTATGCAGAGATGAGAAATCTCAAAAGAGATAGTAGTTTCCAAAAGCGTAGATGAGGTCCAAGTCATCAGGACTCACAGAAGGATCAAAGGTCGAAGCCTTTTGACACTTAGAAATTCTTCCAAGTTGGGAGGATACGTAAGCTCAAGAGGAGGAGCGACAGTGGTCATTGGATCACCAATCCCAAATACCTGATGTTCGTTAGATCAGAGTCCAGTGACTAGAGGAAGCGCAGAGGAGAAGTACAGATATGATCTGTTGGATCTAAGCATTGAGGACCAACAACCGTCGAATCCAGTATAACTGCGAAGACGATAATGGTCGAGAGTCATCCTCCAACTCCACGATATGCAAAGTCGCAAAATGATCTGGGTCGTTGGATCTAGAGGACATGCGGCGAGAGATCAACATTTCGCTGACTCGCGAGCTGGAGAAGTCAAAGGTGAGAGTTGTAGGAACTCGTGATATGCAAAGTTGTGAAATGATATGGTTCGTTGGATCCAGAGGACACACTACAACTGTTGGTTAGGCGTATGGTCACTGTCGATGGTCATGTGAAAGGAAGGGGTTTAGCCAGAAAAGATAGAGCCCACTGTGTAGATTTCTCAGAAAGGGAAAAAGGCGCCAAAGGCATGAGTGCGTGAAGGTTCTCTCAGGAACTTCCAGAACACAATGATGAAATCATCTAGAGAACTCGAGGAGTTGTAGGGTGATCACCAGAGGAGCTGAAGAGTCTCGAGGTAACTTCCATTGGAATGAAGACTCATCATAGAGACAATTGACAAATTGGAAAGTGTCGAAGTCTGTAACTACAATAGAGAGCACAAAGTTCGACTATGACAGAGAAGACGAAGAGTCACACTGCCATAGAAGGCAGATAATCTCAGCATAACGCCCAGTGATGATGAATGCATGGAGCTAACTTCCAGGGATGACGAAGAGTTTCCATGATGATCAGGCAGAGGACTCGACATGACAAAAGGATGCAGTTGGTGCATAGTGAATATAAATATATGCAGAACAGAGAAGAGGGGGTGGGTTTTGTTTTCAGAGTTATTCATGTGGGCAGAAGCAAGCTATGCATAGGAGCTGAAATGCGCAGAAGAGGCATAGCACATAGAAGGAAAATGATGCACAGATCATAAAAAGAAGAAGAACAGAAAGTGTGAGGACATGCAAGAAGGAAGACACTGATGTAGGTAGAGCAGAGAAAAGTAACAAAACAATATATATACCGGTATATATACCAAGTATATATACCGGTATATATACCAAGTATATAAACCCGTAGATATACCGGTATATATACCAATTATATATGTAAATGTGTTGAACCTGCACATAATAGATCTAGCTAAACAATAATACACACATTTGCAGAGATAATTGGAGAAAGAAGAAGAAGGAGACAAATAATGAAAGAATTCTCATTAACCGTATTCCACACTCAAAGAGTGAATAATTTACAATAGATATAGGATACATGAGTAACTAATGATCCATAGTGGTGGTATAGAGTGACCTGGACACACACCAATGGTTATGGGAGTAAACTGTCACCTAGTCTAGTCTCTCAGACAGTTACGGGAGTGAACTGCCACCTAGTTGAGTTAACTAGTCAACTAGTCTTCAGTTAACTGACTAAAGAGAGAGTAGTGAGGAGTTAACTTAGGGAATCAAGGCTAATGTGCCAGTATGGTGATGATCCCAAGGAAAGGTCGAATTATCATGGTGATGATCCCAATGTTTCATGGTGACGATCCCAATGCAACATCTAAACTCAACTCAACTAATCAAACTGAAGTGTCAACTGAAAGAGAATATTCTCCAGATGGAATATCCTCTCCTAAAATATAGGAGACTGGATAATGACTAATTATGACTAATAAACAAATAAAAACCTTAGTAAAAAGAAATCCTAGGTGTGTGTGAAGTAACTCTAACACCCCCCCTGAACATCACTATGGTGAAAATAAAGATTCGGTCCCAGCAACGAGGCCATGTTAGGTACCCAAGTACAAAAGATACACTGAAAATAAAGTTAGGAAAGAGGGAAAACCTCATGGGAAAAACCCCCCCTCAAGGAACAATGTGTGTAAAAATAAGAACTATAGTTGCTAGGCAACTGTGTCCTTGAATCCAAGACAACCTCGCAGAGAATGTAATTTATGCTCAATGAAGGTCTTGGTGAAAATGTCTGTCATATGTTCTGCTAAAGGAAATAATTGTAAGTCGATGATCCCCTCGTGTACTAAGTCCCGGATGTAGTGCATGTGGATCTCAATGTGCTTTGTCCGCTGCCTATGAACTAGATCTCTGCAGAACTTTAGAGTTCTCTGGTTGTCACACCATATGACAATCAACCGATGAAACTGAATGCCCAACTTAGTGAGAAAATGTTGTAGCCACATAGCCTGAATGGTTATGTTAACTACCCCTCTGTACTCTTCCTCAGCTGAAGATAGAGCAATGGCATCTTGCTTCTTGCTCGACCAACAGATAGGCCCGGAACCAAAAATGAGTGAGTAACCAGATGTGGACTTGCGATCAATGATATCGCCAGCACAGTCGGAATCAGTAAACCCAATGAGATATAATGTAGAGTCTGTTGCATAATGAATCCCAAAGGTGATGGTGCCCTATACGTATCGAAGGATACACTTTGCATATTTCCAATGAAGCCCATGTTGCTCCTGCATGAACCTGGAAACTACGCCAACTACATATGAGAGGTCTGGTCTGGAGTGTGTGAGATACAACAAGATCCCCACTAATTGTCTGTATAGTGTGTTGTCACCCAGTGGAGTCTCCCCACCATCCTCAAGTTTGACTCATGATAGGAAAGGAGTCGGAGCATACTTGTAGTCTATCATGTGAAATCTCTCAAGGAGATCTCGTGCATACTTGGCTTGAGACAGTTTGATGCCTAATGCATCCTGACTGATCTCAAGTCCAAGGAAGAAGTGTAGCAGACCCATGTCTGTCATCAAAAACCTGTCATGAAGAATCCTCTTGACTGCAGCAATCGCCGAAGTTGAGCAATCGGTGATCAACAAATCATCGACATACATAACTAAAAGTAGAAGTGAATCAACCATCCTCAGCATGTATACATTTGGGTCTTCTTTACAACATACAAAGTTCTGTGACAATAGGTAGGAGTCCATATTGGCATATCATGCCCTCGGAGCCTGTTTGAGGCCATAAAGTGACTTCTTTAGTCGACAGACCAAAGATGAGTCCTGCATAAATCCTTGGGACTTATCCATGTAGATATCCTCAAAGAGATCACCATGAATAAATACATTCTTCACGTCCATCTAATGGACTTCCCATCCCTTGGTTGTCGTAATGGAAAGTGCCAATCGTATGGAATCCATCTTCACTATTGGAGCAAAGGTCTCATCATAGTCAATACCATGAACCTGCTGAAATCCTTTGGCGACAAGCCTGGCTTTATATCTGTTGATCTGTCCATCCACTGCGTTCTTGGTCCTATAGACCCATCTGCATTTAACAAGTTTCCTCCCTAAAGGAAGGGGAACTAGATCCCAAGTCTAGTTCTCAAGGAGGGAGTTGTACTCCTCCTGCATGGCGGATTCCCAAAAGGGATTTCCAACAGCTTCGCCATAATACCATGGATCTGAAGACTGAACCAAGAAAATATGCCTCGAAGGCAATGGTTCAGTGGTAATGAGTGCAACAGGAGGCTCCTCGAAATCAGATCGAGTCCTCCTAGTATCAGTTGGATCGCCAACAAGATCCCCTGCATCCTAAAGAGTAGTTTGTGCCCACTTGGGCCTCTTCTTTGGCTCTACAATTGCATTTGGATGCTCTGACTCTGCATCTGACTGTACTTACTCTGAATATGAATCTGAATCATCTGAGTCCTCTATATCAGAACTCTCGTTTGAAGAAGATTCAGCATGTGCATGCTCATCATCTCGGATAGGTGGAAGAGTGAAGGTGTATGCATGTGACTGTTGAGGTACATGCGAGACACTTTCCTCAAATTGGACACTACGCTCAATGATGATTCGGTCTGAGGAAAGATCAATAAGCCAATATACCTTCACACCGTCAGGGTATCCAACAAAAATGCACTCAGTTCTCTCTGGATCAAGTGCCTTCCTCTTTTCAGAGGGAATTCGGGCCCATGCACGAGAACCAAAAATGTGAAAGTGGGTCACTTCCGGTTTGAGGCTCCTCCAAGCCTCGTAGGGGGTCTTATCCTTGACAGATCTATGAGGAGATCTATTTTGGATGTATGTTGCACAGTTAAGTGCTTCAGCCCATAGTCTCTGTGGTAGTGACTGTTCATGCAACATGCAACATGCCATCTCCTTTAGAGATATGTTTTTCCGCTCAACAACTACGTTTTGCTGCGGAGTGTAGGGAACTGTATGCTGCAACTGAATCCCTGCCTCATGGAAAATATTATGGATCTCAGGATTCACATACTCTCCCCCGTTATCAGTTCGAAGGACTTTGATCTTCTTTCCGGACTGTGTCTCAACCCAAAGCTTTGAAATCTTTGAGGTGTTGAAAGACCTCAGATTTTTTCCTGAGAAAGTAGATCCATGTAAAACGTGAGAAATCATCAACAAAAATGAGAACAAACCTCACTTTGTTGATCAATGGATGCGGAAAAGGACCCATGAGGTCACTGTGGATCAGATCTAAAGGTGCAGAAGCTCGCTGAGACTTTCCCTTGTCGAATATCTCTTGAGGGTGTTTTCCAAGAACACATCCCTCACATACTCCCTTGGAGAAATGGATGTATGGTAGACCATCAACTAATTTTTTCTTTCTAAACTATTGCATGTATCTGAAATTCAAATGTCCAAACCTTTCATGCCATATCCTACTACTTTCATCAGCATGAGTAAGCAGTAAAGAAGAATCAGGTTCAATGAATTCAGAAAATGTATGCAATCTAGACTGATAATTTACCTCACTGGTTGCAACCCTGGAGTTGGTTTGCATGTCGTAGATGTTCACAGAATTTGGTGTGAAGATGTCTTTATTTCCAGTGCTGGAATTCGTCATCTGATACATGGAGAGAATATTGATAGAAAGATTTGGGACATGCAACACATTCTCGAAGCTTCCATTGGTGAGTTCAATCCTTCCTTTGTCGGTGACTTCGACAGAAGAGTTGTCACCCATCAGAATAGGAGGACCTTTGCATGAATCTAATGAAGAATAGACTGCTTATGAGGCATCCATGTGATGTGATTCTCTCGAATCTACGATCCAAGCATTGGGAGAGAAGTTTATGGAAATCAAGGCATGGCTAGAATTGTCTTTCTTGGAATTCAGATCTTTTGGCTTCTTCTTCTTTGCACCCTCGGGGATGTGATATCCAAGGTTGTTTTACTGAAGTATTTGAGACATCAGATCTATTTTCTTTTGCATGCATATGGATTCCGAATGGAATCCTTTGTGATAGTATGTGCATTTCTCTCCTTTTCTTCCCTTTTCTCCTTTGGATCCAAAGGCATCGGTGAAGGGTTTTGTGTACCCTTCCTTCTTTGTATGTGCATGAGATTTCCGCTTATATTTATCTTTAGATTTTTATATTTGTGGCTTCCATCATGCACAGTGAGTGCATGCGCCCTTGGGCCTTTGATTGCACCCATGTTGATGAGCTTGGTTTGCTCTTGTGTTAGGGATTCGATAAAGTCCTCAAGAGAAGGCATCTTCCAGGTGGCTCCAGAGGCGAATCTAACAGTATGGAATGTAGATACGAATACTGAGAATTCTAGACCAAGCTTGGAGAGAATGGTGAGAACCATTTGTTTCTCCTCCTTCGATTTATCAACCCCGCAAGCTTTGAGTTGCGACAGTGAATCCTTGAATTTTGTAAAGAAATCTTGGATATTCTCGAAGCTTTTTGGATCCAATGTGAGTATATCCACCTCCAACATGTGTCCCCTCATCTCATCCTATTTTCCAAAGATCCCTTCCAAGATGGTCCAGGCTTCATTGGGAGTCTTACAGGAAGATATATGAAAAAAGAGATCGGGAGAAATAAGACTGCAAATTGTTCTGAGTGCCTCATCCATGCGATTTAAGTACTTGGATTTTTCTATGGCTGATTTCAGTTCTATATCTGTATTCATGGTTAACCTATACAACCCTCTAGATCGGAGATGTATGGCTATTTTCTCCTTCCATGCAAAATAGTTGTAAGGTGTAAGAATGAATTCTTTTTGGAATTCCATCTTTCTGCTGTCTTCAATATTTTGTACCTGCAAAACATTTTGGTGTAGATTTTTCTTAGTAGTCCGTCAGCTCCGATACCATGTAAATGTGTTGAACATGCCCAAAATAGATCTAGATAAACAATAATACACACATTTGCAGAGATAATTGGAGAAAGAAGAAGAAGGAGAGAAATAATGAAATAATTCTCATTAACTGTATTCCACACTCAAATAGTGAATAATTTACAATAGATATAGGATACATGAGTAACTAATGATCCATATTGGTGGTCTAGAGTGATGTGGAAACACACCAATAGTTATGGGAGTAAACTGTCACCTAGTCTAGTCTCTCAGGCAGTTACGGGAGTGAACTGCCACCTAGTTGAGTTAACTAGTCAACTAGTCTTCAGTTAACTGACTGAACAAAGAGTAGTGAGGAGTTAACTCAGGGAATCAAGGCTAATGCGCCAGTATGGTGATGATCCCAAGGCAAGGTCGAATTATCATGGTGATGATCCCAATGTTGCATGGTGATGATCCCAATGCAACATCTAAACTCAACTCAACTAATCAAACTGAAGTGTCAACTGAAAGAGAATATTCTCCAGGT
>JZKD02S1722027.1:580203-607102 GCA_000966675.3 Picea glauca
TCATTTATCCGCCTTACATATCAGTCTTTTGACTTTTGTGACAATAGATTAAATGTTGCGATGGTAATAGAATAATGGCTTAATTTCTTGAGTAATAGATTACTGGATTAATTGCAATGATAATAGTTCACTCCTTCACACATAGACATAATAATTAACAGTTATTGATTTATGGTTTATTGGCGTAATAGTTAATAGCTTGCACAAGATTAATGGTTGGGGGTTTAATAGTTTATTAGCTAAAACGTTTAATAGTTTAAGAGTTATTTGGTTATTATGCACCTTGTACCTTAAGTTGAATTGTAAATGGTGGTTGGTCATAGTTGTTTACCACACTTGTTGCCTCGTAGGAAAAAATAAATCATTCGGTTAGTTACACAATTTAAATTGAGTGATGTCACGTTGTGTCTTGTCGACTTGTTGCTTGGGTGCTTGGGTATAGTCTTCATGTATTTTGTCAGTTAATTCGGTCTCCTAGCGCATTGGATTTTTCTTGGGTTATTGGTCTAGATATGTTATGTTGCGCCAGGGTTACTGTCACTCCTATCGCCTGGGGACGACATGATTCTTGATGAGGGGATCATTACATGCCCTAATGGATAGAGGCGAATGATAACCTAGATGGAGTTTATGCTTCCTAATGTGGGTGTTTTTTCGTTGTAATGGTTGTTGGTACTTGGTTTTGTAACGCCTTAAGGCATTGGGTTTTGCGCGACGTAGATGTTTCTAGTTCCTGGTCGTCGAAGCCACTGTGTCAGGTTGTTGATGTTGTCCTTTATCTTGTAGGAATTATCTTGCTTGTGTCGGGTGGGTAGTCATTTCTATCTGTCTATTGATTATCACATGTTTCGTCCAGTTGCATGATGTGCTTGTGTTTTGAGTCGTTGTTGTCTATTACCTGATCTGCGTGCGTTATGTTCATCGTCAAGTTGTGTTTCTTAACTGTCATCATTGTTGCCTTCCTTCTTCAAACAAAAAAAAAATTACACTTGCTTGCGTCGCTTGTAGTCGTAATGATGGGGTTGTTACATATGGTATCAGAGCGGGTTCAACCCTTCGATTGTGGATCGCCATGCTTTCCACTGCAGTAAACCCTTGAGTAGTAACCTAGCACTATTTAAAAATTTAACCTGCCCATGTGATAAACACGGTTAGATGAAACCATAGAGATTCACGATGTGGTGTCAGGGGAGGAGGCACGACGCCTCCAGTAGCATCCACGCCCGAGGGGTCTAACCCCCAAGGATACGAACATGTTGTCAGGCAGGAACATATAGTTGTGGGTGATGTGGTTGGGATGATGAGGTCCTTTCATTGGATGTCTGAGGCACTGATCATCTGTTTGGACAGAAATGAGGCCAGGGCACCGACACCCCCTGAGGGTCCACCACGCGCTCTGGTCGGTACTGGTGGCTTTCACCGCGAACTCGAGAAGGTCAAATTTCTCGAGTTCTTTGGTGCCCTAGATGTAATATCCCCAAGAACGAGCCATGTTGTAATCATGTTTATGAATTGTAAATCATATTTTGTAGGATGGTGAGCCAAGTATTGACAAGTTGGTGGGCTTATGTGTTTATTAGGCCGAAGAGCCTAAGTATTAAGGCCAGGAGCCTGATTTTGTATATGTAATTATGGAGATCATTAATATAATATATGAACATCATTGCATGCAGATTGACCACGAAGAAAGAGTGATGGGGGCCTAAGCTTCCACAGGGAGGGTAAGGGAAAAAGGGGTTGAAAGGTTGGAAAGAGGGGCTAAGGTTAGGGGCTTAAGTCCTTGAGAATAATATTTTATTATTATTCTAAAGCTGTGTGACAAAACATGTTTTTATCCTAAGTCCTGGGAGAGGCAATACATGCAGCTCCAACATGTGCAAAAAGGAATGCATGTAGCTCCAAGAAGAGAAGTGTCAACCTGGGCACATGCGGTTAAAAGTTGAAGCGTCAGCTGAGTTTGGGGTTCCTCCTCCATTCTGCCATCGATTTTTTGAAACCATGAATTTTGTCTGGTCTCTACATTGGCCCTCCATTCTTACGTCCATCCGTATGAGACGTGTGGCTATGCGTTTGATCTCTGCATTGATTCCTTGTCACACAGATCTGAAACAGGGGTTACCTGAACCGTGTTGTGTCTTAGTGGCCTATTTCTGTTTTCTACCATCTAAACCGCTTGAGTTTGTGTTCGACCTCTACATTGATTGAGTCGTGTCACAAATCCATGTATTGAACCATGTCACCTGTGTATCCTGTGAGTCGAACCTATCTGCTCTTCTCTTGCAGAGTCGAGTCTGTACCCGAACTGTCTTTGGGTTTTTGCCTTCTATGTTTCCTGAGTGGAATTGACCTGTTGTTGTTGTTGTTATCCTGAACTTGCAGGAATTGAGTTGAAAACTAGTTGAAGAACTAGGTTGTCAGGCCCGTGGTAGAAGAGGTAGGTTGTCAGGCCTGTGAGCAGTTCTCTCCAGGTGAGAGAGTCTGTTGGGAAGTGGTTTTCTCCCAGAGAGAGTCCAGCACCAGCTACGAAGCTCTAAGAATTGTTGATTTAGCTTATTGCCGAGACCCAGAGAGGGAGGTGAAGCACTGATGGACTGTGCTTGTGAAGGTGTATACTCCCGGGTGGAACAAGCATGTGGGGAATGAGATTTCGTGAGTAGTGAGCGTAAGAAGGCTCCTGGAGAGAATCCTTTCGGATGCTCTGTGTAGTTTTCCTGTAACCTCAGCCTAGTCTAGTATTCCCTTGCCCTGGGTGGAGCTTGGTCCCAGCTCGGGGGTGACCCACTGCTGAGCGTGATGAGTAGCATGGTCTAAGGTTGGGAGGTTCATGGAAGTCTTGCACGTGGTTGGTGGAGTTACTACAATTTCAAAGATAAGTATATTCATGTGTTTAATTTCAATAAAAATGCATGTTTGTGATGCTTGCAATATTATCATGTATTCTGTTGCAATGATATTTACTATTAATTCCATTAATTCTGTATGTTAGCAACAATTATATGTTTACTCTTTGTTAATTCATTTCACTTCATTTAAATGCATACTATATAAGTTTGAGAATGTTTCTATGTAGTAGCATTGCTCGTTCGTGGGGTTGATGGTCGGGCACGTTACAATATGGTATCAGAGCCATGTTTCCACGCTAAACCTGGATGGGTCAGATAAGTGGTATTTGGACTCGAGGTTTTGAGAGGAAATTGTGTTTGGAGGACTAATTTCGGACCTTAAAATGTTTTTGAGTGCCAAGGGGTTTTTTGGTCGTGTTACGAAGCTCAGGAGGAGTAGCAGTAGAGTAAAACCATAGCTGACGTGGTATTTGACCAGAGAGAGAGAGAGAGAGAGAGAGAGAGAGAAATCAACACTTGGGGTGTTGGAGCCGTAGGATCTATTCAAACGGAAGGGGAATTCAGTATGACCATCATATCTGGAGAAGGTACAGGAGGGTTATCTTGGAAACCCTTCAGATTTCGACAATCAGGAGAAGTGGGGTGCGTGGAGGCATAAACGCCCGAAACCCAAAACCTCGAAGTCCCGAGGGAGATCTACACTATAGATCTGGAGAAAAGAGCTTGATCGTTGGATCAAGTAGAAGCGTAGATTGTATTTTGGGAGTTCGGTTTTCGAGAGAATGGGATGTGTTGTTGCACAAAATCTCAAAGCCCAATGTTCTGAAATGAAAGAGTAGACATGGTGGGGCCGAATGGCGTCACTAGTATGCCGCCATGTGGCATCCTGTGTGAGCAGGATTAGTGGGGCCCAAGGTTACGTAAGGTAGTTCAGTGTTAGAGGATCCACAGTGGCATTGATCACGATACATCAAGATCAATGGCTAGGAGACATTGCGGGGACCCAAGTTGCATGGAAGATAATTCTCCAAGGTGATCCCACAATCCAAACCGCGGTTTCACTGAAGAATTTACTTGTCAGCGTCAGAAGAATTGCAGGATGAAAGGTGGGTTACTCCAAACCACCGTTGCATGCCGCCGCAATTTGGAAAAGCGTAAGTGATGTGATGTAATGACGTCAACAAAGTGTAGTGGAATTGTTCGGGGTGTGCGGATGTGAAATATTCCGAAGTCGAAGGCTCGAGTACGTGCTTATTGATCTAGCGCTTGGTCACGAACCATGGTCGCCTGGTTTGGGTACTGAGAGAAATGGGCCAACGCCCAAAAACTTAGCAGAGCAAATCTCTGAAAGAAGAAATCTGTGGGGATTCTTGATTGAACGAGAATCACAGAGAACGAAAACTGAATGTTTTCTTGAGTCATTTTTTTTTTGAATGTTGTGGGATTTGTTAAGGAATGATGGCCTCACAAATTTCGGTTGTCTGCACATTATGTTTGAAAATTTTTAGCGAGTGCCAGAACCGATTAGAATTGACACTAAGTGCAAAGAAATGGAGGAGACACAGAATTTTTCCAGTTAAGAGAATGAAGCTAAAGGGATGGATGTTCATTTCAGAGTTGAAGGGTCAAACTCTAATGGACATGGAGAAGAGATAGATAAGGACGGGCATATGATGAAAACCATTGAAAGATTGCAGAAAGATGCCCAAACTCACCGAGCAGATAGAAGAAAGCTCATGAAAGCTAAGGAACAACAAGGAGAAGTCAACTTAAAGTTGATGAAGAGTTTGGAGAGAATAGAAAAGAAGTTGGACAAGGAGAGAAACTCGAGAAAAATAGGGAGTCACCAGACTTCTGAAGGAATAAGATCAACGAGTGTTGGTAGACACCATCATCACTCCCAAGGTCGCTCCAATAGAAGGGCACACAGTAGTTCAAGCCCATCTCCTATCAGAAATCATAGGAGATCTGGAGTAGATGAGCTGAAGGGAGAAATGAACAAGATTAAGACTCCTACATTTGATGGAGAACATAAGAAGGAGGAAGATGCCGAAACATGGTTGCTTGCCATGAGGAAATATTTCCAACTGTAGAATTATTCCTCACAAGCAGAAGGAAGAATTGCAATGTATCAACTGAAGGGAAAGGCATCCATGTGGTGGGATCAGCTTGTGTAGGTAAAACACATTAGAGAGAAATATATCACTTGGAGAGAATTCAAGAGGTATTTCGAAAAGAAATACTTGACTATAAAGGTATTATGACAGAAAGATGAAAGAGTTATTTGAACTCAAACTAGGAAGCATGACCATTGATTAGTACGAACGAAGGTTTCTGGAATTGCTAAAGTATGTCTCGTTCATCAAAGATGAAACTGTCAAGATCCAGAGGTATCTAAGTGGATTGCCACCTTCCATTGGTGACAATAATCAGTATGATGATCCTAATACTATGGAAGAAAAGATAAGGAGGGAGAAATGCTTATATGAGAAGCAAAGAGAGAAGCCTATTTTCCAGAAGTCTTAGGAAGACAAGAAGAAATTCCAAATGGATCAGAGGAAGAAGAGAACTAAGACACCCTTTTTTAGAAACAATCCTCAAGTACAGCCATCGTTTAGAGAGATGAGAATGGCTGACGTAGGGGAACAAAGGCCAAGGAAGATTCCCATTCAGTGTTGGGGTTGTCAAGGGAACCACAAGTACAGATATTGTCCCCACAAAAATGGAAAAGTGAGAGTTGTCCATAATGTTCATCAAGATGAAATAGTGGAGGACATGGGTAGTAGAATGCCAAGGATCTATGCAGCTCTGGACAACAAGAAATATGAATATAGGTCGCACATGATTGAAGTGGAAGGTACGATTAACAACCAACCATTTACTATTTTAATTGATTTAGGGGCTAGCCATAGTTATATAGATCCTAGAGTGGTGGAAATTTTGCATTTGTCGAGAAGAAAACTTGAAAAGTCTTGGTTAGTGCAGCTGGCTATAGGAACCAAGAGAAAATTCATTGAGTTAGTTAAGTCCTATCCAGTGGACATGAATGGACTGAGCACAAAGGTTGAATTGAATGTTTTGCCTTTAGGTTCTTATCACTGTCTAACTGGGATGGACTGGTTGGACCAACACCATGCCATCTTGGACTATCGTAATAAGGCATTCACTTGCCTGGATGAGGAAGGGAATCGGAAAATAGTCCAAGGAATTCCTAAAGCTGTTGCTATCAGATAAATCTCAGCAATGCAGCTGAAGAAGTGCTACAGAAAAGGTTGTCAATTATTTGCAGCCCATGTGGAGGAAGCATCTAGGGATGAAGTCTCAAAGATTGGAGATCATGCGGTACTAAAGGAGTTTGAAGATGTATTTCAGGAGGTATATGAATTACCTTCGAAGAGAGATATTGATTTCTCTGTAAACTTGATGCCTGGAGCAGCTCTAGTGTCGAAAGATCCTTACAGAATGAGTACGGTAGAGCTGAAAGATTTGCAATTGCATATTGAAGAGATTCTGAAGAAGGGGTACATATGCCCAAGTGTGTCACCTTGGCAAGCCCCGGTCCTATTCGTGAAGAAGAAGGATAGAACGTTGAGATTGTGTATCGATTTCAGACAATTGAACAAGGTAATTCTAAAGAACAAATATCCCTTGTTGAGGATTGATGACCTCTTCAATCAATTGAAGGATGCGAAGATATTTTTGAAGATAGACCTCAGGTCGGAATATCACCAGGTAAGGATAAAGGATGAATACATCAGCAAGACCGCCTTTAGAACAAGGTATGATCATTATGAGTTCACAGTGGTACCATTTGGGTTGTCAAATGCACCCATTGTTTTTATGTGTTTAATGAATGGTGTATTCAGGGAATATCTAGACAAGTTTGTCATAGTATTCCTGGATGAAATTCTATTGTATTCCAAGTCAGAGGAAGAGCATGAACAACATCTGAGGATGGTGTTGCAGGTGCTAAGATAGCACCAATTGTGTGCCAAGTTGAGAAAGTGTTTGTTTTATCAAAAACAAATCCATTACTTGGAGCATATTATTTCGAAGGATGGGATAGTTGTAGATCCTGAGAAGATTGAGGACATCAGAGAATGCTTAGCGCCAAAGAATGTGACGGAAGTCACATCCTTTATGGGTCTAGTTGGTTATTACGTAAGGTTTATCGCAAGGTTCTCGAGGATAGCTCACCCTATCACTTCCTTGCAAAGGAAGGAGAAGAAATTTCAGTGGACAAAAGATTGCGAGAAAAGATTTTAGAAATTGAAGCAACTGTTAACCAGTGCTCCAATCCTGAGGATTGAAAATCCGAACTAAGACTTAGTAGTGTGTATAGATGCATGCAAAGAAGGACTAGGAGGAGTCCTCATCCAGAATGGATTCATAATCTGTTATGAATCCAGAAATTTGAAAGAGCACGAAAGGAACTATGCAACTCATGATTTGGAGTTGGCATCCATAGTACATTCTCTAAAGAAATGGAGGAATTACCTCATGGGAAGTAGGTTCGAACTGAGGATAGACCATAACGGTCTAAAGTATTTGTTTGATCAACCAACTTTGAATGCCAGGTAGATTAGGTGGTTAGAGTTTCTCTGTGAATACGATTTTGATATCAAGCATGTCAAAGGGAAGGAAAACAAAGTGGCTAATGCACTCAGCAGGAGAGTGCATGAATTACATGCTACAACCATTAGCATGTACCAAACTGATATTAAAAGCAGAATTTCAGGGGATGCAAATATAGATTTGCAGTACAGAGATATGCTAGCAAATCTACAACAAGGTAAGATGCCACAGAAAGTGGAGATTTATAAATTGGAATACTTATGTACAAGAGCATAATTTATGTACCTAATGTCTAGGACTTGAAACTTACGATTTTGCATGAAATGCATAATGTGCCTTATGTTGGGCACCCTGGATATCAAAAAACTGTGGCAACAGTCAAGAGCCATTACTTTTGGCCAGGTATGAAGAAAGAGATTGTTGAATACATCGTTAGATCTATGGAGTGCCGGAAGGTTAAAGTTGAGCACAGGCACCCAGCAGGGTTGTTGCAACCTTTACCCATTCTGAAGTGGAAGTGGGAGGTAGTGACAATGGATTTCATCACGGGATTGCCTAGAAAAAGCAAGCAACATGATTCAATCATGGTGGTGGTGGAAAAGCTTACGAAAGTTGCCCATTTTATTTCGTTAAAGACTACTCACAAGGCAACGGATGTTGTTGATATTTTTATGAGGGAAGTAGCACGATTGCACAGTATTCCCAAGACAATTGTGTCTGATAGAGACCCGAAATTTACCTCAAATTTCTGGAAAGGCTTATTCAAGGGGTTCATAACGAATCTGAACTTTAGTACATCCTATCATCTTGAGTCTGATGGGCAAACAGAGAGGGTGAATCGAGTAATAGAAGACATACTAAGGATGTATGTGATGGACAAAGCATCTAAATGGGAAGACTACCTACATTTGGTAGAATTCGCCTACAACAATGGGTATTAAGCATCGTTGAAAATGAGCCCATTTGAAGCACTTTATGGCATAAAGTGCAATACTCCAGTGAGTTGGGATAATCCAGTTGATAGGGAAGTAGTTGGGCTAGAGTTGCTCAAGGAAATGGAAGAACAAATGCTAAAAATTAAGCAAAATTTGAAAGCTGCCCAAGAAAGGCAGAAAAGTTATGTTGATAAAAACAAAACCCAGAGAGAGTTTAAAGTGGGAGACTGTGTTTTCTTGAAAGTAAAAGCCAATAGAAGTTCCCTAAAGCTGGGAAAATGCGCCAAGTTATCAGCCAGATTTTGTGGACCATTTGAAATCCTAGAAAGGATTGGGCTAGTTGCATATATGCTTGCATTATGTGCATCCATGACTGTACATAATGTGTTTCATGTTTCATTACTTAAGAAATATATACCTGATGCTAATCATGTAATTGATTGGAATGTGATTCAGGTGGAGCAAGAAGGTGTCCTGCAAGTGCATCATGTGCGCATATTGGACCAGAAAAGAAAATAGCTCAGGAATCGAGCCATAGGGTTTGTAAAGGTCCAGTGGACCTGGTACGGTTCTGAGGATGCGACATGGAAGCATGAGGATGCTATGCGGGCAGAATACATGCATATTTTTGAAGATTTTGAAAATCTTGTTGATGCTGTGTGAAAATTGCACTAAGGACAATGCAAAAATAAGGGGAGGGGATTGTAATATCCCCAAGAACGAGCCCTGTTGTAATCATGTTTATGAATTGTAAATCATTTTTTGTAGGATGGTGAGCCAAGTATTGATAAGTTGGTCGGATTATGTGTTTATTAGGCCAGAGAGCCTAAGTATTAAGTCCAAAAGCCTGATTTTGTATATGTAATTATGTAGATCATTAATATAATATATGAAAATTGCTACGTGTAGATCGACCATGAAGAAAGAGTGATGGGGGACTAAGATTCCACGGGGAGGGTAAGGGAAAAAGGGGTTGAAAGGTTGGAAAGAGGGGCTAAGCTTAGGGGCTTAAGTCCTTGAGAATAATATTTTATTATTATTCTAAAGTTGTGTGACAAAACATGGTTTTATCCTAAGTCCTGGGAGATGCAACACATGCAGCTCCAACGTGTGAAAAAAGGAACGCATGTAGCTCCAAGAAGACAAGTGTCGACCTGGGCGCATGTGGTTAAAAGTTGAAGCGTCAGCTGATTTTGGGGTTCCTCCTCCATTCTGTCGTTGATTGTCTGAAACCATGATTTTCGTTTGGTCTTTGCATTGGCCCTCCATTCTTGTGTTGGTCCGTCTAAGTCGTGTGGCTATGTGTCTAATCTCTGTGTTGATTCTGTTGATATTATGGTAACTGCGAGAGGTATTAATATCCATTTGTGACTCTTGACAAGATTAGAATATTTCGAAAGTAAGAAAAGAATTGAATATAACCCTAGAAGAGATGTCGGATAAAGGAAATCATTAATAATAAATAATTAGCACTCGGAATGAGAAGTCGGCCCAAGAAGTCTGGCAGAAGAAGTATAAATACAGGAGGTCAGTCTTCATTTTATCCAGACTTCTCAGAATTACAGAAGTGCACTTGTGCACACTGCAAAAGGCCAGTTTGTGCGCAAGTCTTGGGAGGAGTTGTTGTCACCAGTCCTGCAATCTATATTCTCGATCTTTCTGGGTTGGACTCTCTGATCAATCTTAGTTATCTTTTCTTGGTAAATTAGCCTTGGTTGGATATTGATTTTCTACCATAATTCTTCTCTCTGTCAAGGTCAAGGTGCTCGGGGGTGGCATTAGTGCCTATGGTTGGGTGACAATATTTCTATATTGTTTATGGTTAAACAAGCACATCCAATATTCTAACAGGTTATGGGAACACACCTCCTTCATTCAGTCTAACCACTGGAAGGGAGATAAGTCATAAGGATACTAAGCTCGTTGAAGAACTTTCGCTAGGGTTTCTAGCAGGTGAAGTTATTAAAGCACTGTCGCTAGGGTTACTAGCAGGTGCAGTTGCAAAATCCCTAAAACCCTGATCCAACACCTTATGATGGAACACCTTACTCAAGGAGAAGATATTCAAGTACAACTTAGTCCAATGCACCTCCTGGCACTCTCAGAAGGAAAAAAAATCAAGGTTGAAATTTTGGGTCAAAGCTTGTCCAGTCATCAGTCAATCGAAGTCATGAATGAAAAGACTAGTCATCTACAATACTTAGCACTTACAGGAACGCTTGAAGATGACATGTGGATAATTGACAGTGGAGCTTCTAATCATATGATAGGGTATCAAGCCAAACTCTCCAATATAAATGAAAATAAGACACCGTACAAGGTAGAGCTTGGAGAAAAAAACACTTACCCAGTCGAAAGAATTAGTCAAGCCTCCGTCAAGTTGAAAACAGGTAACAATGTTCATTTGAGAAATGTTTTATATGTACCTGGTTTAGAAAAGAATCGTGTATCCATATATTTCATAGAAGACAAAGGAAACATAATAGATTTTGTATATGGAAAAGTGTTATCTTGGTCTAGAGACTCCAACATAGAGAATGATAGAGTTATTTGAACCCGTGAAGGAAGACTATATAGACTACTAGAACGAAATGATGAAGCCCTTGTACATGATGAAGTCAATCTCAATGAAATTTGGCATAGAAGGTATTCTCATATCAACTATCAAGCATTACCCTTCCTCAAAAAGATGGTTGAAATAATACCATAACTACAGTCTACACATGAAGGAATTTGCAAAGGATGTGCTCTTGGAAAGAATATCAAGAAACCATTCTCAAGCAGTAATAATTGATCTAAGGAAATTCTAGATCTAATACATTCATATGTTTGCGATCTGATGCCAGTCAAATCTCTAGGAGGTTCTCTTTACTATGTAATCTTCATAGATTATTACTCGAGAAAGACTTGGCTATATCTATTGAAGACAAAGGATGAAGTATTCAACAAGTTTCAAGAATTCAAAGCAGAGATAGAGAACCCCACAAACAAGAAAATCAAGATCTTGAGAACAGATAATGGAGGAGAATATACATCCAAGGAATTCGTTTCCTTTTGCAAATCGGCAGGGATTAGGAGGGAGCTAATTGTTCCTCATAATCCTCAACAAAATGGTGTAGCGGTAAGGAAGAACAGATATATTGAAAAACTGTGAAGGCACTATTGAACGATCAAGGTTTATCTATGTATTTATGGGGAGAAGAAACCATGACAACAATATATGTTTAGAACAGAAGTCCTCACCGCATATTGAAGGATATGACTCCAGAAGAAGCCTTCTCAAGAAAGAAACCTAATGTGGAACACCTAAGAATATTTGGATGCCCTGTTTACTTTCACATTCCCAAGGATAAAAGGAATAAATTAGCACCCTCAGGAAAGAAGGGCATATTCGTGGGATATAGTGAATCATCCAAATCCTATAGAATATATATCCCAGAAAAACATAAGATTGAAATCATCAGAGACATAACTTTCAATGAAAATATGGCTTTCAAGAAATCCATAGAAGAAATTATAGAACAAGAAGAGTATGAAGAGCCTATTGAAGAAAGCACATGTCATCCAGAAAGTCAAAATGAAGAAAAAGAACCACTTGATCATCCGATGCAACCATGTGAGACCATTGATTCAGACAATGTACCCAAAACCAAGAAATGGCTAGCTTGGCTTAAATCTACCCTACAAGAAGCAGAAAGACTCAAAGCCCCAAGTGGGACCTTTAGAAAAAGTAAGAGGCCCAAGAGATTCTCCAGCTATGTAGCATGTATGACAAAGATTCTAGATGAAGAACCTACCATGTTTGAAGAGGGAGTCCAGAAGAAACAATGGAAATAAGACATGATAGAAGAACACCAGTCCATCATGAAAAATGATGTATGGGAAATTGTGCCTAGACCTAAAGAAAAATTAGTAGTAACTTCAAAATGGGTCTATAAGATCAAACATGCAATAGACAGAAGTGTGGAAAAATATAAAGCAAGGTTCATAGATAGAGGGTTCTCCCAAAAGGAGGGAGAAGACTATGATGAAATATTTGCTCTTGTTGCCAAATATACTTCCATTAGAGCTATCATGTCTCTTGTTGCTTCCATGGGATGGAGTTTACATCAGATGGATGTAAAAACAACTTTCCTCAATGGAGCAATCAAAGAAGAAGTATACATTGAACAACCTCAAGGGTTTGAAGTACATTCCAAAGACACTCATGTTTGTAGACTAAATAAAGCCTTATATGGACTCAAGAAAGCTGCAAGAGCTTGGTATGCCAGAATAGAAAACTACCTAATGAGACTTGGTTTCTCCAAAAGTCATGCAGATCGAAATATTTACTACAAAGTTGTGAACAATGCACCTGTGATTCTACTGCTACATGTCGACGATCTATTCTTGACAGGTGAAGATTCTCTCATCATCCAGTGTAAAAAGGAACTAGATTTTGAGTTTGATAGGAAATATATTGGTCTAAAGAATTATTACTTGGGACTAGAAGTATGGCAGAAGCATGGTGAAGTATTCCTTGGACAAGGAAAGTATGCAGTAAAGATTCTTCAGAAGTTTGGAATGATGGATTGCAAATCCATGGACACTCCTATGACCACAGACATAAGAAAAGTAAGAGACTCAGATTCTGATCTAGTAGACACGTCTCTATATCTACAATTGATTGGGTCATTGATGTAATTAGTAAATACTCGACCATAAATGTTCTTTGTCGTAAACACACTAAGCCAAGTTCCAGGTGGAACCTAGACATGAGCATTGGATAACTGCAAAGCATGTTCTAAGATATATTCGTGGGACACTAAACTATGGTTTAAGATATACCACATCTAGTGATATACAACTTCATGGATTCACAGATTCATATTGGGAAGGAAGTGAAGAAGACAGAAGGAGTACTTCAGGGATGTGTTTCAACTTGGGCTCCACTATGATATCTTGGGGCAGCAGGAAACAAAAGTCTATCACACTCATCACAGCAGAAGAAGAATATATCGCAGCATGTGAAGCGTGTACAGAAGAAGTATGGATGAGAAAGTTGATTTCTGGATTATTTGATCAGGTTCTAGATTCGACCATAATACACTGTGACAATCAGAGTTGTATAAGGCTATTAGAACACCCAATGTTTCATGAACGTTTGAAACACATTGAGATCAAAGACTACTTTATTCGAGATAAAGTCCGGGAAGGAGAAGTGAATCTCTAGTATATCCCCACAGATGGGCAGACAACATATATCTTGACAAAGCCTCTATCCAGAATAAAGTTTTCATATTTCCAAGAAAAATTGGGGATCATGGAAATAACTCCCTTAGCTGAAAGGGAGGAAATGGCTCTCCAAGTTGGGAGGGAGAACTGAAATATCATTGATTTATGAGCAGTCATTTTTAGCTTTGAAAAATGGTCCAGGATGGATAGTTCCTTTCCAGTTTGAAAAGTGGTTTGAGATTTCTGACGGACAGACATTTTCCAGTTCGGAAAATGGTCCAGATCAAACGGTCATTTTTGTAATGAAAATGGTTCGATGGATTGTTGATGTACCATAGACAATGATTCCCTTTGTGGCCAGTGTGGGGGAATGGTCTAGGACAATATTTATTCTTGACGGTCACTCTCAGTAGTGTTCAAGAAGACTGGTCCACCTCTTCGGACAGTCATTCTCTCGAAGCTCACAGTTGTGAGAAGCTTCGAAAAGTGGTCCATTTTGGAGGTTGGTGTAGGACAATCATTTCCTTAGGAAATGGTTCGGATAGTCATTCCCTAGGGAAGTTCATTCTCCCTAGGTTTCACTTTGTTTAGTGCCGGAGGAATGGCTCAGATAGGTGAATGGTCCAGGTTCAACAATCAAGGACATGCATTCCCTAGGGCTAACTCATTCTCTCTAGGTTGCACTTTGTTTAGTGTTGGAGGAATGGCCTGGATAGGTGAATGGTCTAGGATCATAAATCAGGACAATTATTCTTCCTTGCTTGAGAAGAATAGTCTAGATAGCACATCATTGATGTTCTACTCTCTGAGGGTATATTCTCTTCCAAATCTCACAAATGTGAGTGGAAGAATGGCCTAGATGACTCAGTTTATATCATAACATTGTTTCTATGCAGGTTGATATTAGATAATATGATTACTATGGAGACTATATGTCTCCAAATAGTAGACGTATGCTACTGTGGTGGATATGTTCCATTGTTCGTGTCACAGATTGAGTAGTTGTGTACTACTATGGATAGACACAGTTGTGTTTTTTCAGTTGACATTGTACGAGTTGTCATGGAGATTATCCAGTTGGATAATAATGACGATGCTTGTGATTTAATTAGCCTGTATGGCTATAATGATGCTACCGGTTGAATGGTTTGTTTGTGCTTAAGATTGTTATCCTTTATACCTCCCTAGCTAGGAGGGAGTGTTGATATTATGGTAGTTGTGGGAGGTATTAATCTCCATTTGTGATTCTTGACAAGATTAGAATATTCCGGAAGCAAGAAAAAAATTGAATATAACCCTAGAAGAGATGTCGACTAAAGGAAATAATTAATACTAAATAATTAGCACCCAGAATGAGAGGTCGGCCCAAGCATTCTGGAAAAATCAGTATAATTACAGGAGGCCAGTCTTCATTTTAGCCAGACTTCTCATAATTACAGAAGTGCACTTTTGCAAACTGCAGAAGGCCAGTTTGTGCACAAGTCTTGGGAGGAGTTGTTGTTGCCAGTCCTGCAATCTATATTCTAGGTATTTATGGGTTGGACGCTCTGATCAGTCTTGGTTATATTTTCTTGGTACATTAGCCTTGGTTGGCTATTGATCTTCTACCAAAATTATTCTCTCTGTCAAGGTCAAGGTGCTCGAGGGTGGCATTAGTGCCTATGGTTAGGTGACAATATTTATATATTGTCTATGGTTAAATGAGCACATCTAATATTCTAACAGATTCCTTGTCACGCAGCTCTGAAATGAGGGTTACTTGAACCGTGTTGTGTCTTAGTGGCCTGTTTCCGTTTTCTACCATCTGAACCGCTTGAGTCTGTGTTCGACCTCTGCGTTGATTGATCTGTGTCACAAATCCGTGGATTGAGCCGTGTCACTTGTGTATCCTGTGAGTCGAGCCTGTCCACTCCGCTCTTGCAGAGTCGAGTCTGTTCCCGAACTATCGTTGGGTTGTTGTCTTCTATGTTTCCTAAGTGGAATTGACTTATTGTTGTCGATGTTATCCTGAACTTGCAGGAATTGAGTTGAAAATTGGTTGAAGAACCGGGTTGTCAGGCCCGTGGTAGAAGAGGCAGGTTGTTAGGCATGTGAGTAGTTCTCTCCAGGTGAGAGAGTCTACTGAGAAGTGGTTTTCTCCCAGAGAGAGTCCAGCACCAGTTATGGAGCTCTGAAAATTCCTTATCCAACCTGTTCCTGAGACCCAGAGAGGGAGGTGAATCATCGATGGACTGTGCTTGTGAAGGTGTATACTCCCAGGTGGAACATGCATGTGAGGAATGAGAGTCTGTGAGTAGTGGGCGTGAGTAGTGATCACCCGGGAGTCACGAAGATGAGGGAAGACCTTAAACTCTTATTATTGTGGAAAGGAGTGAAGTCATACATATTCAAATACGTGGCAAGATGTCTATAATGTCATCAGGTGAAGGCTGAACATAGACATCCAACAGGATTACTACAACTACATGCTATTATGGAATCGAAATGGGAGGTCATTTTGATGGATTTCATTGTTGGATTGCCACTGACATCAAGGAGACACGATTCGATTTTTGTGGTAGTCGTCTGACGAAGAGTGATCATTTATTCCTATGCGTACAACGTATTAGGCACTTGATATAGCTAGAGTTTTCATCAGTAAGATTGTGAGACTGCATGGCGTGCCTAAGAGGATTATATCTGATCGAGGATCGGTGTTTACTGAACGATTTTGGATTAGTTTCCAAGAGGCCTTGGGAACCCAACTTAACTTTAGTACCGCGTATCACCCGGAGACAGATGGGAAGACCGAACGAACAAACCAAATCTTGGATGACATGTTGTGTATGTACGTGATGGACCAAAAAAATCATTGGGAAGGATTCTTGCCACTAGTAGAATTCGCATATAACAACAATTATCAAAGCACCATTAAGATGGTGCCTTTCGAGTTTCTTTACGGGCGACCGTGTCAGACACCTTTGATTTGGGATCGGCTTGAGGATAGGGTCCTGGTGGGACCATAAGCGATCAAAGAAATGGAATATCAAATGAAAACAATAATACAAAGGATCAAGGAAGTGCAGGATCGACATAAGAGTTATGTCGATGCGCATCGTGTCGACCGTAGTTACGAAGTTGGTGATCGAGTTTTCTTGTGAGTGAAACTGCATAATAGTTTGATCAAGTTTGGAAAGGGTGATAAACTCTCTCTTAGGTTCGTGGGACCTTTTGACATTGTGGAAATGAAGGGGACTGTCCCCTATTGACTAACCTTGCCTGATTCTTTGAGGCGTATGCACAATGTTTTTCATGTATTTGTTTTGAGACATTATATTAGTCATCCTACACATGTTATTGACATGAGTTCCTTGCATGTATCTAACGAGGGTGCACTCATGGCTGAGCCAATCCACATCCTAGACCATTGCATTCGACAACTACGGTGTCGAACAGTAGATCAGGCCAAGGTACAGTGGGACAACTATAGTCCACACTCGACGACCTGAGAGGATGCATATGATATGCACCAGAAGTTTCCATTTTTGTTTGATAGATAGACTTATGATACTGTGATACACTTTATCTCAGCACTTACATACTCTGAAACTTCCAGACGAATTTTAAACCAAGAGGGGGTGTATGTAACATCCCTCTCTTGCGCGCACTGAGCGAACTTATTCTTTGAGGACACTTGTTTGCAAGTGATCTAGGTTATTATATCTATTGGTCGTTTGATTATGATTATGAGATATTATGGATTTGATGATATGTTATTTGGTTCTATTACATAGGAAAGTAATATTTATTGGGTTCTCCTGAGTGTGCAGGACTTTGACATTGAGGATGCAGAGGCATTGATGAAACCCCTTGGACTCCAGATCGAGTCAGGGAGTGGACTATTGGGGTTTGAATGTTGTTGATATGACATATGTACATATGATTAGATGTTTTGATAATTGATTATTATTGCTGACATGATTCGTTGATGAATGCAGGCTGACGATAGCTTTTTGACCAGACTCACATGTGAAGTAGAGGAGTCAGGCAGGACAACCAGAGACTTGAGGAAGAGGTGTGGCAGTAGCCCTGCCACAGCCTACTAGCACTCTCGTTATGGCTCGAACTTTAGGTTAACGATTACCTAGTTCGAGAAGGCCCACGATGCCGTGAGGGCAGACTGTGACAGTTTCTCACGATGATTCTAAGGGGCACACAATAAGGCATGGGCCTTATTCCTTAGAGGCCCTTAGTCTCCCACAATATCATCTGGCGGAGTATGACTCCAGGGGTTTTTGACGTCTACCAAAGTCAGTCAGAGGCGAGTGGCACCCTTGGAGCACGTATTGTGTCCTGAAGGGCACGTCGAGCAAGGAAAAAGGAAAGAGGTGAGTGGCACCCTTGGAGCACATAGTGTGTCCTGAAGGGAACGTCGTGCAAGGAAAATGAAAAGAGGTGAGTGGCACCCTTGGAGCACCTAGTGCGTCTAGAAGGGCACGTCGTGATTTTAACTGGTAAGTGAATAAACCTAGTCGACCCTAAAATGAATGATGTGATAACTAAGATTTTAAAAAAAATATTCCCTAATCAAAATGTCGCCCAACCTAGTGAAATTAAACTTAGGTCTAAGTAGAACATGTGGTCAATAATAATAATAAAAAAAAAACATGTAACAAGAAGGGGTGTAAGAAATCAAAATTTATTTATTAAAGTCAAAATTATAATGGAGGATTAAAATTTTAAAAAGGGAAATGGTTGTTCTTATATACATTTACTAATTTAATTTTTAGTTAAAAAGAAAAGAGGGTAAATGGTTGTTTTATCTACACTTGATAAATTAATTTTTAATTAAAGAAGAAAAAGGGTAAATGGTTGTTTCATCTACACTTGCTAAATTGATTTTTAGTTAAAAAGGAAAAAGAGGGAAACTTAAAAGAAATAAAAAAGTTAAAGAAAAAGGGGAAAGTTAAAGAAAAGGGGAAGCATAAAGAAAAAGTTGAATGTCTAACTTAGTAAGGAATCTTGCCTTGGGAACTTACTATGTATGAACTCAACTAGGAATTAAGTAAGGTGTAAGTCATTTAAGATTTGTAAGGGAATATTGGGACACCAAGGAGCATTTTTAGGAATGCTTTTAGGTGGGTGAGGGAAATAGGAATAATTAATTAATTAATAAAATTGATTTTATGGTGCAACTAGGGGATGGGTGACATGTGTACGGGGGAGGTTTAAAACTCTATAAAAAGGAGGGAGGAGGAGGAGTATGGATCTCATCTTTTTGTGTAACATTACGCTGTTGAATTTTTATCTTGACTGAGCTTTCTCTTGTGGGAGATGGGATACCCATCTTGGGTAACGAGTGGTAGCTCGACCTTGCGAGGCGAGATAGGTGCTAGCAGTTCTCTAGTATTGTGTGTGTGGTCCCTTTGTGGCTTGGGGGGGGCTCAAAGGGAAGAAGAGTACCCCTAGCGTTGGCTGGGAGGTACTGGTGAGGTCACATCGGTTGGCAAGCATGAGTTGGATAGAGCACGCACAGGACAACAACTATGGAGCATTCGCGTTTAGCTAAGGTACGCCTGTTAAAGTTGTTGCTTGCAATGAAAATTAATTTACACATGTTATTTTCTGTGCTCGGTTGAATATTTCATTTCCATGAGATTTCTTGCACCTTATTTCCTATGGTATTTGTAATCCCTTTGCTTGTTGTTTTCTGAATTGATTTCCCTTGGCGAACTCAACTTCTGATTGCAATGACTTCTCTACATTTGTTTTTTATTACAAAGAAGAATTTGTGTTTTTATCTTTCATCCCTTATCCCTTTAGTTATTAGTTTGTGCCTGAGCAGTTGGTCAGGGGCCGAATTGACGGTCGTCACTCCGGTGTTTAAATACCTATAAATTAAAATGCCTTGCTTTCCTGTGCATGAATAATAAGTGAAGGATAAATTTTGCCCAACTATCTATCCCTTACTTAACTCTGCGTTTTTCTTTTCTGATTGATCTCTAATCCTTGCGCCCTCCTTGTGGATGAGTATCTTTGCGTTTTTCTCTTATGATTAAACTCTAATTAAACTCTGCATCTTCATTGATTAAACTTCGATTACACTCTATGTTTTAATTGTTTAAACTCTGATAAATCTCTGCGCTTGAATGGTATTCTCTGTGTTTTCTTGTGATTGATTGCATCTGCGTTTACTGGATGATTAATACTTGCGTCTTTTTGGTGAATGAATGTCTCTGCATCTTGGACGACTCAATTCTGAATGAGTAATCTTACGTTCTTATTTTGAATGATTATCACTTCTTTTTATGTGAGACTGCATTTGTTTTTACTATATGTGACTGCGTTTTATCCATATGATGGACAGCGTGGTGATGGATTATCGCTTAAAACTATATATCATATAGTTTGGACAACGATACATCCAGCGATACACACCGATATATACAACTATATATTGGGACAACGATTTAATATATAAATCCTTTTACACAACCTCTTCTTGGCTTGATACACAGCTCTCACACCACACTTTTCAGGACATAATACAAATAATTTAACTCCATGAATCTATTAGCATACTACACAACATTTATACAGTACCCACTTAGAGAATTGGGGGCTTGATCTCTGCGTTTTTGTGGAATGATTAATCTCCGCATTTAATTCATCTCTGCGTGTAAGCAACCTCATCTTTGCGTTTTTTGTTATGGATAATCCATATGTCCTCCCCAGAAATAAACTCTGGGATCATACATTTAATTGACAACAAAATCTTATGTGGATAGACAACATTATCATAGATTTAAAGGACAACGATTTAATAGACTGTGTTTTCAACACATATTTAGACTGTGTTTTAGCATATATAAAGACTGTGTTTTCAACACATATTTAGACTGTGTTTTCAGCATATAGACTGCGTTTTTACCTTTGATAGTGATTTATATAGATAGAAATAATGTTTTTCCTTGCTAAAAGACAACGTTATTATAATTACAAGACAACGTTTTATATAAATGTGTGATGGAGATATGAAAATAGTGATTTAGTGACAGCATAAGTGTATATAGATGACAGTGACTTCATATATAATAGATAGCAAGTTTATATATAAAAGACAGTCGTTATATGTTTAAGCATCGATTTTATTGGACAAAGTTTTCTTTAGATAGAGATTTTGACAGCCACCTAATGTATTCAATAGGCAGTGAAATTATCTGTTAGATAGCGATGCCCTTAAATGTACAATTATGAAAGACAACGTTGCATGTGAATGTCAGCGTTTTGTAGGTGAATGGCAGTAGGTATTATGGGATCGACAACGTGGTGATTACTTTTGTGTTGACTGCGTTCTCATCCAATATATATTTAGATAACTAATTGTTTATTTTACAGACAATCATTTTTATAGACAACAATATTATATTTCACATTTTATCTTTACACAATGATATCATGCCCTTTTTTACAGCAATGGGATGGTTGACATCGACCTTGTAATAGATATCGTAACACAATTTAATAGACCCCGGGCGAATCCTAAATAGACAACGATATTATTTATTAGACAATGTTTTGATATGTCTGTGTTTGATAGGTTTTAATGGATAGCGATTTTTGGTTATGTATTAACGGATAGAGTTTTCTGACATTATCTATGGATAACATTTTGTTTTCTAACATGATTTATGGATAGCATTTTGTTTTCTGATATGATTTATGGATAAAATTTTGTTTGATATGTATTAATGGACAACGATCTTGTATTTATTTCGACAACGATTATATATATATATATCTTATGACTTATGCAAACAATAGATTAATTGTTTATTTTCATTATATAGCGATTGTTCATTTATCCGTCTTACATATCAGTCTTTTGACTTCTAACACAATAGATTAAATGTTGTGATGGTAATAGAATAATGGCTTAATTGCTTGGGTAATAGATTACTGGATTAATTTCAATGATAATAGTTCACTCCTTCGCACATAGACATAACGATTAACAATTATTGACTTACGGTTTATTGGCTTAATAGTTAATAGCTTGTGCAAAATTAATGGTTGAGGGTTTAATAGTTTATTAGCTAAAATGATTAATAGTTTAACAGTTATTTGGTTACTATGCACCTTGTGCCTTAAGTCGAATTGTAAATGGTGGTTGGTCATAGTTGTTTACCACACATGTTGCCTTGTAGGAAACAATAAATCCTTCGGTTAGTTGTGCAATTTAAATTGAGTGATGTCACGTTGCGTCTTGTCGACTTGTTGCTTGGGTGCTTGGGTATAGTCTTCATGTATTTTGTCAGTTAATTCAGTCTCCTAGCACATTGGATTTTTCTTGGGTTATTGGTCTAGATATGTTACGTTGCGCTAGGGTTACTGTTATGCTTATCGCCTGGGGACGACATGATTCCTGATGAGGGGATCATTGTGCGCCCTGATGGATAGAGACGAATGATAAACTAGCTAGAGTTTGTGCTTCCCGATGTGGGCGTTTTTTCATGGTAATGGTTGTTGGTACTTGGTTTTGTAATGCCTTAAGGCGTTTGGTTTTGCGCGACGTAGAGGTTTCTAGTTCCTGGTCGTTGAAGCCACTGTGTCGGGGTTGTTGATGTTGTCCTTTAGCTTGTAGGTGTTGTCTTGTTTGTGTCGGGGGGTAGTTGTTTCTATCTGTCTATTGATTATCGCATGTTTCGTCCAGTTGCATGATGTGCTCGTGTGTTGAGTCGTTGTTATCTGTTGTCTGATCTGCGTGCGTTGTATTCGTTGTCAAGTTGTGTTTTTTAACTGTCGTCGTTGTTTCCTTCCTGCTTCAAACAAAAAAAAAAATTGCACTTGCTTGCATCGCTTGTAGTCGTAACGATGGGGTTGTTACACTTCTCCCCATAATCTTTCATAATAAGGACTTTTACCATGATGGATTGGTCACTGAAAATAAAAATGGGAAGGATTCCTATCATCCATTCGAACATCCCCCAACCCGAATGCCACCATCAATGCCATAGCTTTATGTGTTAGAGATAATGCTTACATTAGTGATGTGTACTAAGTTTGGGAATTGGTTTGAGTTTGTTAGAGGTTGTTGAGAGATTCTCTCAACCTATCTCTCCAATATTAGAATAAGTTGGATCTGACAACACTTATTTAAGTGTGATGTATCTAAGTGTAATGGTGTGTAATATAATTCTATGTTTTGTGTGTAATCTGTGTACCAGGGTTGCTCTTCCAATTTTTATCTTGGTATCAGAGCCTATATGGGCTTGACTCCCTCAGGGAAGGGCCTAGGGAGATGGAAAAGATCTGAGGTCTTATTCTCTGTACATAGAATAATAGTATAGGTGTGTGTAGATTTCTGGTGTGTCTTAGTGTGAGATGTAAATTTTCAGTTAGAAGGCTAAAGTTGCTCCCATCACCTGGATTGCAAGGAGGAGCATCATCAACCACAATACTTCATATGCTTTCTCAATGCACTTGGAGCCAATGCTCACCAACATAATTCCTACCTGAGGTGAACGAGGATCCAGCTAATGACGTCTTAGCAGAGGTATTCGAGGAAGTCTATAATGTTTCACTACTGCCAATTTAGTACCAACTTCCTTTTGGATTATCTCTTTTGCATCAACTCCTAGATTGTTGTTTCACAATGGAAGGTTCAGTTAAGAGAGTGGAAGATAGTAGGAATCCACCTACGATCCTCTATTCGTTCCAGACGCTTTGAGGACCTTCATGGCATTTCTCTACAAAATGAACCAGATGTATGAGGGAAGTTTCCAGAAGTAAGCAAGCAAATGTTCAAGGAATCTTTGTGATCCTCGATGGAGACTATTGCTTCATTTGTCAATAACAGTCATGTATTTTGTTTGCTTTACAAAGAAAATGTGGCTATCTCTATAGAATTTAGCGATTTTTTTTTACTCATATTTATTTTGTAAAATTGAAAGTCCAGAACCAATTAAAGAATAGAGTAACATAATTAAGTCAGTAATTCTGGAAGCCCCATGAACACAATGTTGTTTTGATTATGTGAGTCTGTTATATGTTGATGAGTCTTGTTGTGCTTCGGGCTTCAAGAGCATCAGTTACGGGTTATTTTTATGAGATCTTTATGTGTTATGGTAGGTCAAGTTGTTTGATCAACTTTTGAACACACTCAATATCCAAACCACCTTCCCAGCAACTAACAGATAGCCGAAAGAGAAATATCCGATAGATGGTGGTTGGTCCATAGAGTGGTTCATTACTTGACATCTTTTATCGTGGAAGCCCGAACGAGCCGAGTCTGTCAATATTGTTGATCTTGCAAGTTCATCAAAGATGGTTAGGATCGTTTGTACTTTAAATGTGTCTAGTGGGAAGCTTGAAGTTGAGGTGAAGAAAGAGCAAAAACCATGATATTGCAGAGTGGGTTTAAGTGTCGATGAAGACCAGTTAGACAATGATAAATATTGTAATTTGTGATTATAATTTTCTAAGTGTAAGCATTAAAGGGGGGTGTTAGAGATAATGCTTACATTAGTGTTGTGTACTAAGTTTGGGAATTGGTTTGAGTTTGTTGGAGGTTATTGAGAGATTATCTCCACCTATCTATCCAAGATTAAAATAAGTTGGATCTGACAACACTTATTTAAATGTGATGTATCTGAATGTAATGGTGTGTAATACAATTCTATTTTCTGTGTGTAATATGTGTACCATGGCTATTCTTCCAATTTTTATCTTCATGGTCATCATGCTCTTGCATGCACAAAGCAAAACATGCAAAGTGATGATTGAACATGCAAAGGAAAAAAAATGCAGAGAAAAAACGCGTAGGAGTGTACCGAATGCATTAAACATCCCGTGGTCGTGTTGATGACTATTATGACCTATAACTTCCTCACACACGACATGGTCATAGCTTTACAAGCCAACTATCACGATGAATCTCAAATGTAACATTAAATTATATAATATAAAAAATACTAAAAAAATAAACTATAATTATAATTTATATATTTTAATAAGACTAATTCTATCTACACTCGTCTTTTAATAATTATAATTTATATATTTTAATAATACTAATTCTATCTACACTCGTCTTTTAAATTATAGTCTATAATGTAATAGATGCATATTATTTAATTAAACAAATGGAATGAGTGAATCTTTACACTTCCATTATACATATTTAAAAAACATAAATCATTATTTGAGTTGAACGTGGTTGGAATCATTGTTTGAGTTGAACATTGTTGGAATCATTATTTGAGTTGAGGGTTAATATTTATAGTTTTAAAATAGAAAAGTTAATAAGTGAGATAAATTTAGTTTTTAATAAAATTTATTAAAATTTATAAATTTTGTTAATGTTAATTATAATAATTAATGTAAATTTTAATTATAAAATTTTAAATTAATTAAATAAAAATTACAAATTTTAACACAAAATAATATATTTATTAAAAAATTAAATTTATCTATTTATTATTTAGTTTTATTTGTTTATTTAAAAAAAAAATATTTACTAAATACAAAGAATATAACCCATATTTATTAAAAAGTTAAATTTATCTATTTATTATTTCAATTTATTTAAAAGTTTTATTTGTTTATTTAAAACATAGACAAATTTTATTTCTTTATTTACTAAAGACAAAGAACATAACCCCCTTTTTATTTATTATTTCACTTTATTTAAAAGTTTTATTTATTTATTTAAAAAACAGATCAATTTTGTTTTTTTATTTACTAAATACAAAGAACATGACCCTTTTTAATGAGATAAGAAGAACAATAATTTTAAAATTAACCCTTTATAACAAGATAAGAAGAATGGTCCCCTTGGGTTAACAAGATCCCTTGGTTCAAAAGAATAATGGAGCAAGACAGAAAGAGACGGATGGTCAATGCGGCTAGGACCTAAACCCTAGCCGCCTCCACACTGGTTTTCATTTGCAGGGGTGCGGATCTTCGCTTGTAGCAGCCGCTCAGGGTTCCCCGCATCCAGGGCCGCAGATCGGTGTTTTCAGAGCGTCCTGCCTGAGTTCGTTTTGCATCCGTTTTGGAGCAACGGTCTTGGCCTCTGTCTTCTTGTTTGCTGGTGGTCGACGACCTGCTACGATGGCCCCGGATCCGATTGCCGAGAGGGAAAAAGATCCTTTGGAATCATTCAAAGCGTTAATCCGCTCGGCAGGACCCAAATCCAAGCCTTCTCTCTCGTCTAAGTTTGTTAAGAAGTTGGAGGAGATCCCTTCTCTGGAGCTATCTCCAGAGGGACCTTGCAAGCTTGCCCTCCTTCTAGCCGAAAAGGCCTTCATCGAAAAGTTTACAGGGTTATGGCCTAGCCCCAAAATGGTGGAGGCATGGATGGATGACCGTTGGAAGTCGCTGATACAGGGAACAGTTTCTCTGCTCGCAGTAGGCAGGGTTTTTTTTGTCTTCAATTTCACGAAGAAAGAGGACTGTGATCTAGTTTTCAGATCTGGACCCTATTTCATGGGGTCGAGAGGAATGTTCTTAGCCCCCTGGACTCTTGACTTCAACCCCGCAGCCGAGATCACCGCAGCCCCTGTTTGGGTTAGGCTGCCTCACCTTCCCTTTCATCTCTGGGGGAAAATTTCTTTGGAGGACATTGGAAATAAGCTTGGGCGTTTCCTGGACAGTGCGGAGCCGAAAGGGGACCAGTTTACCTGCGCTCGCATTTGTGTTGAGGTTAACCTTGAGAAAGGTCTTCTGGAAGCCATTAAGCTATCCCTGGGGGAATGGTGCCATATCCAAGAGCTGGACTACGAGTAGATTCCCTTTAAGTGCCTCTGGTGCCATGCTTACGGTCACTTCGCAAAAAGATGCCCCAAAGCCTCAGAGGAGCCGGGACCAGTCAAAGAAGATGATTTTCAGCCCGTACGACGAAGGCAGTCAAGGCGAAAGGATCCACTAGCCCAGGCCCCGAAGGCCACTCATTCAGCAGAGGCAACTCTAGAAAACAAAAACAGCTTTGAAGCGCTGGAGGAAGATGAAGCCCTAGCTCCAGAAGCAACAACAGTTAAGGAAGACC
This sequence comes from Picea glauca, assembly GCA_000966675.3. NCBI lineage: Eukaryota > Viridiplantae > Streptophyta > Pinopsida > Pinales > Pinaceae > Picea > Picea glauca. The sequence goes on from JZKD02S1722027.1 coordinate 606,798, forward strand.
CTCCGGCAGACGAAAGCCTCCCGGGTTCCACCCCCCCAAATTCAGTAGCAGCAAGAGAAATTCGGGCTTCACATCTGGAACCCTCTGCCCATGCAGGTCTGGTTGTTACAGTCCCCTCTAGCGGCTCTGGGGGAACTTCTGAACCTGAAGACAATTCAGTTTCGTCTCCACCCCTTACCTGAGGGCGAAGGACCAACAAAGCGCGCAGAGAAAAGGAGGCGACCTCCAACATTTCTTTAGGTTCTCAGAAAAAGCTGGATCCCTACATTAAGGGGAAAATTTCAGCCCCCTCGGTTTAATGCTTT
>JZKD02S1722027.1:617875-632555 GCA_000966675.3 Picea glauca
TATATATATATATATAATCGTTGTCGAAATAAATACAAGATCGTTGTCCATTAATACATATCAAACAAAACGCTATCCATAAATCATATCAGAAAACAAAACGCTATCCATAAATCATGTTAGAAAACAAAATGCTATCCATAAATCATGTAAAAAAACTCAATTCGTTAATACATAACCAAAAATCGCTATCCATTAAAAACTATCAAACGTAGACATATCAAAACACTGTCTAATAAATAATATCGTTGTCTATTTAGGATTCGCTTGGGGTCTATTAAATTGTGTTACTATATCTATTACAAGGTCGATGTCAACCATCCCATTGCTGTAAAAAAGGGTATGATATCGTTGTGTAAAGATAAAATATGAAATATAATATTGTTGTCTATAAAAATGTATGTATGTAAAATAAACAATTAGCTGTCTAAATATATATTGGATGAGAACGCAGTCAACAAAAAAGTAATCACCACGTTGTCGATCCCATAATACCTACTGCCATTCACCTACAAAATGCTGACATTCACATGCAACGTTTTCTTTCATAACTGTACATTTAAGGGCATCACTATCTAACAGATAATTTCACTGCCTATTGAATACATTAGGTGGCTGTCAAAATCTCTATCTAAAGAAATCTTTGTCCAATAAAATCGATGCTTAAACATATAACGACTGTCTTTTATATATAAACTTGTTATCTATTATATATGAAGTCATTGTCATCTATATACACTTATGTTGTCACTAAATCGCTATTTTCATATTGTTGTCACACATTTATATAAAACGTTGTCTAGTAATTATAACAACGTTGTCTTTTAGCAAGGAAAAACATTATCTCTATCTATATAAATCGCTATCAAAGGTAAAAACATAGTCTATATGCTGAAAACACAATCTAAATATATGTTGAAAACACAGTCTTTATATATGCTGAAACACAGTCTAAATATGTGTTGAAAACGCAGTCTATTAAATCGTTGTCTTTTAAATCTATGATAATGTTGTCTATCCACATAAGATTTTGTTGTTAATTAAATGTATGATCCCAAAGTTTATTTCTGGGGAGGACACATGGATTATCCATAATAGAAAACGCAAAGATGAGGTTGCTTACCCGCAGAGATGAATTAAATGCGGAGATTAATCATTCCACAAAAACGCAGAGATCAAGCCCCCAATTCGCTGATTGGGTACTGTATAAATGCTGTGTAGTATGCTAATATATTCATGGAGTTAAATTATGTGTATTATGCCCAGAAAAGTGTGGTGTGAGAGCTATGTATCAAGCCAAGAAGAGGCTATGTAAAAGGATTTATATATTATATTGTTGTATATATCGGTGTGTATCATTGAATGTATCGTTGTCCAAACTATATGATATGCAATTTTAAGCGATAATCCATCACCACACTGTCCATCATATGGATAAAACACAGTCACATATAGTAAAAACAAACGTAGTCTCACATAAAAAGAAGTGATAATCATTCAAAATAAGAACGCAAGATTACTCATTCAGAATTGAGTCATCCAAGACGCAGAGACATTCATTTACCAAAAAGACGCAAGTATTAATCATCCAGAAAACGCAGATGTAATCAATCACAAGAAAACGCAGAGAATACCATTCAAGCACAGAGATTTATCAGAGTTTAAACAATTAAAACATAAAGTGTAATCGAAGTTTAATCAATCAAGACGCAGAGTTTAATCATAAGAGAAAAACGTAGAGATACTCATCCACAAGGAGGGAACAAGGATTAGAGATCAACCAGAAAAGAAAAACGTAGAGATAAGTAAGGGATAGATAGTTGAACAAAATTTATCCTTCACTTATTATCCATGCACCGGAAAGCAGGGCATTTGAATTTATAGGTATTTAAACACCGGAGTGACGACCGTTGATTCGGCTCCTGGTCGACTACTCAGGCACAGACTAATAACTAAAGGGATAAGGGATGAAAGATGAAAACACAAATTCTTCTTTGTAATAAAAAACAAATGCAGAGAAGTCATTGCAATCAGAAGTTGGGTTCACCAAGGGAAATCAATTCAGAAAACAACAAGCAAGGGGATTACAAATACCATAGGAAAGCAGGTGCAAGAAACCTCATGGAAATGAAATATTCAACCAAGAACAAAAAATAACATGTGTAAATTAAACTTCATTGCAAGTAACAACTTTAACATGTGTACCTTAGCCAAACGTGAATGCTCTGTAGTTGTTGTCCTGCGCATGCTTTGTCCAGCTCCCGCTTGCCAACCGATGTGACCTCACCGGTACATCCCAGCCAACGCTAGGGGTACTCTTCTTCCCCTTGAGCCCCCCCGAGCCGCAAAGGGGCCACACACACAATACTAGAGAATTGCTAGCACCTATCTCGCCTCGCAAGGTCGAGCTACCACTCCTCCTCCTCCCTCCTCCTCCTCCCTCTTTTTTATAGAGTTTTTTTTAAGTAATTAGTTTCTCAAATTCTCATTAAATTCCTTTTTCAGTTAATTAATTTCAAAAAACCTCCCCCGTACACATGTCACCCATCCCCTAGTTGCACTAGAAAATCAAGTTTATTAATTAATTAATTATTCCTATTTCCCTCACCCACCTAAAAACATTCTTAAAAACGCTACTTGGTGTCCCAATATTCCCTTACAAATCTTAAATGACTTACGCCTTACTTAATTCCTAGTTGAGTTCATACATGGCAAGTTCCCAAGGCAAGATTCCTTCTAAGTTAGACATTCAATTTTTTCTTTATGCTTCCCCTTTTCTTTAAGTTTCTCCTTCTTTCTTTAAGTTTCCTATTTCTTTTAAGTTTCCCTCTTTTTCCTTTTTAACTAAAAATCAATTGAGCAAGTGTAGATGAAACAACCATTTACCCTTTTTCTTCTTTAATTAAAATGAAACAACCATTTACCCTTTTTCTTCTTTAATTAAAAATTAATTTAGCAAGTGTAGATAAAACAACCATTTACCCTCTTTTCTTTTTAACTAAAAATTAAATTAGTAAATGTATATAAGAACAACCATTTCCCTTTTTAAAATTTTAATCCTCCATTATAATTTTGACTTTAATAAATAAATTTTGATTTCTTACCCCCCTTCTTGTTACATGTTTATTATTATTATTATTATTATTGACCACATGTTCTACTTAGACCTAAGTTTAATTTCACTAGGTTGGGCAACATTTTCATTAGGGAAAATTTGTTTTTAAATCTTAATTATCACATCATTCATTTTAGGACCGACTAGGTTTATTCACTTACCAGTTAAATTATGACGTGCCCTTTTGGACGCATTAGGTGCTCCAAGGTTGCCACTCACCTCTTTTCGTTTTCCTTGTGCGACGTTCCCTTCAGAACACACTACATGCTCCAAGGGTGCCATTCACTTCTTTCCTTTTTCCTTGCGCGACGTGCCCTTCAGGACACAGTACGTGCTCCAAGGGTGCCACTCGCCTCTGACTGACTTTGGTAGACGTCAAAAACCCCTGGAGTCAATACTCTGCTAGGTGATCATGTGGGAGACTAAGGGCCTATAAGGAATAAGGCCCACGCCTTATTGCATGCCCCTTAGAATCATTGTGAGCAACTGTCATAGTCTTCCCTCACGACATCGTGGGTATTCTCGAACTAGGTAATCGCTAACCTACAGTTTGAGCCATAGCGGGAGTGCTAGTAGGCTGTGGCAGGGATGTTGCCACACCTCTCCCTCAAGTCTCTGGTTGTCCTGTGTGACCCCTCTACTCCACATGTGAGTCAGGTCGACAAGCTATCGTCAGCCTGCATTCATCAATGAATCATGTCAATAATAATAATCAATTATCAAAACATCTAATCATATGTACATATGTCATATTAACAACATTCAAACCTCAATAGTCCACTCCCTAACTCGATCTAGAGTCCAAGGGGTTTCATCAATGCCTCTGCGTCCTCAATGTCAAAGTCCTGCACACTCGGGAGAACCCGGTAAATATCACCTGCCTATGTAATAGAACCAAATAACATATCATAAAATCCATAATATCTCATAATCATAATCAAATGACCAATAGATATAATAACCTGGATCACTTGCAAACAAGTGTCCTCAAAGAATAAGTTCACTCAGTGCGCACAAGAGAGGGATGTTACATACACCCCCTCTTGGTTTAAACTTCATCTCGAAGTTTCAGAGTATGTAAGTGTTGAGATAAAGTGTATCACAGTATCATAAGTCTATCTATCAAACAAAAATGGAAACTATTGGTGCATATCATATGCGTCCTCCCAGGTCGTCGAGTGCGGACTATAGTTGTCCCACTAGACCTTGACCTGATCTATTGTTCGACACCGTAGCTTTTGAATGCAATGGTCTAGGATGTGGATTGGCTCAGCCGTGAGCGAACCCTCATCAGATACATGCAAGGAACTCATGTCAATAACATGTGTAGGATCACTAATATAATGTCTCAAAACAGATACGTGAAAAACATCGTGCATACACCTCAAAGAATCAGGCAAGGCTAGTCAATAGGCCATAGTCCCCTTCCTTTCCACAATCTTGAAAGGTCCCATGAACCTAAGAGAGAGTTTAGCACCCTTTCCAAACTTGATCGAACTCTTATGCAGTTTCACTCACAAGAATATTCGATCGCCAACTTCGTAACTACGGTCGACACGATATGCATCGACATAACTCTTTTGTCGATCATGCGCTTCCTTGATCCTTTGTATTATTGTTTTCATTTCATATTCCATTTCTTGGATCGCTTCTGGTCCCACCAGGACCCTATCCTCAAGCCGATCCAAAATCAAAGGCGTCTGACATGGTCGCCCATAAAGAAACTCAAAAGGAGCCATCTTAATGGTGCTTTGATAATTGTTGTTATATGTGAATTCTACCAGTGGCAAGAATTCTTCCCAATGCTTTTGTTGGTCCATCACGTACATACGCAACATGTCCTCCAAGATTTGGTTTGTTCATTCGGTCTTCCCATCTGTCTCTGGATGATACGCGGTACTAAAGTTAAGTTGGGTTCCCAAGGCCTCTTGGAAACTAATCCAAAATCGTCCAGTAAACACCGATCCTCGATCAGATATAATTCTCTTAGGCAGGCCATGCAGTCTCACAATCTTACTGATTAAAACTCTAGCTATGTCAGGTGCCTGATACTTCGTACACACAGGAATAAAATGATCACTCTTCGTTAGAGTGTCGACTACCACAAACATAAAATCGTGTCGCCTTGCCATCAGTGGCAATCCAACAATGAAATCCATTGAAATGACCTCCCATTTCGATTCTGGAATAGCGTGTGGTTGTAGTAATCATGTTGGATGTCTATGTTCAGCCTTCACCCGCTGACATTATAGACATCTTGCCACGTATTTGAATATGTCTGCCTTCACTCCTTTCCATAATAATAAGATTTTAAGGTCTGCCCTCATCTTCATGACTCCCGGGTGATCACTACTCATGCTCACTACGCCCACTACTCACAGACCCTCATTCCCCACATGCCTGTTCCACCTAGGAGTATACACCTTCACAAGAATAGTCCATTGGTGATTCACCTCCCTCTCTGGGTCTCAGGAACATGTTGGATCAGAAATTATCAGAGCTCCATAGCTGGTGTTGGACTCTCTCCGGGAGAAAACCACTTCCCAACAGACTCTCTCACTTGGAGAGAACTACTCATAGGCCTGAAAACCTGCCTCTTCTACCACGGGCATTACAACCTGATTCTTCAACCAGTTTTCAACTCAATTCCAGCAAGTTCAGGATAACAACAACAACAATAGGTCAATTCCACTCAAGAAACACAAAAGAAAACAACCCAAAGACAGTTCGAGTATAGACTCAACTCTGCAAGAGCGGAGTGGATAGGCTCGGCTCATAGGATACACAGGTGACACGGCTCAATCCATGGGTTTGTGACACAGATCAATCAACGTAGAGGTCGAACACAGACTCAAGTGGTTCAGATGGAAGAAAACAGAAACAAGCCAATAAGACATAACACAGTTCAGGTAACCCCTATTTCAGAGTTACATGACAAAGAATCTGTTAGAATATTGGATGTTCTCGTTTAACCATAGACAATATATAAATATTGTCACCCAACCATAGGCACTAATGCCACCCTCGAGAACCTTGACCTTGATAGAGAGAATAATTCTGGTAGCATATCAATAGCCAACCAAGGCTAATGTACCAAGCAAAGATAACCAAGACTGATCAAAGAGTCCAACCCAGAAAGACCTAGAATATAGATTGTAGGACTGGCGGTAGTAGCTCCTCCCAAGACTTGTGCACAAACTGGCCTTATGCAGTTTGCACAAGTGCACTTTTGTAATTATGAGAAGTCTGGCTAAAATGAAGACTGACCTCCTGTATTTATACTGCTTCTGCCAGACTACCTGGGCTGACCTATCATTTTGGGTGCTAATTATTTAGTATTAATTATTTCCTTTAGCCAACATCTCTTCTAGGGTTAAATTCAATTCTTTTCTTGCTTTCGGAATATTCTAATCTTGTCAAGAGTCACAAATGGAGATTAATACCTCCTACAACTACCATAATATCAACACTCACTCCTAGCTAGGGAGGTATAATGGATAATAGTCTTGAGCACAAACAAACCATTCAATTGGTAGCATCATTATATCCATACAAGCTAATTAAATCACGAGCATCGTCATTATTATCCAACTGGATAATCTCCATGACAACTAGTACAATGTCAACTGAAAGAACACAACTGTGTCTATCCATAGTAGTACACAACTACTCAATCTGTGACATGAACAATGGAACATATCCACCACAGTAGCATACATGTATTTTTTGGAGACATACAGTCTCCATAGTAATCATATTATCTAATATCAACCTGCACATAAACAATGTTATGATATAAACTGAGTCATCTAGGCCATTCTTCCACTCACATATGTGAGATCTGGAAGAGCATCTACCCTTAGAGAGTAGAACATCAATGATGTGCTATCTAGATTATTCTTCTCAAGCAAGGAAGAATAATTGTCATGATTTCTGATCCTGGACCATTCACCTATCTGGGCCATTCCTATGACACTAAACAAAGTGCAACCTAGAGAGAATGAGTCAACCCTAGGGAATGCCTGCCCTTGATTGTTGAACTTGGACCATTCACCTATATGAGCCATTCCTCTGGCACTAAACAAAGTGCAACTGGAGAGAATGAATCTTCCCCAGGGAATGACTATCCAGACCATTTCCTAAGGAAATGATTGTCCTTCACCAACCTCCAAAATGGACCATTCTTTGAAACTGCTCACAACTGTGAGCTTCGAAAGAATGACTGTCCGGTGAGGCGGACCAGTCTTCTTGACCACTACTGAGAGTGATTGTCAAGAAGAAATATCGTCCTAGACCATTCCCCCACACTGGCCACAAAAGGAATCATTGTCTATGGTACATCAACAATCCATCGAACCATTTTCATTACAAAAATGACCGTTCGATCTGGACCATTTTCCAAACCGGAGAATGTCTGTCCGTCAGAAATCTCAAACCACTTTACGAACTGGAAAGGAACTGTCCATCCTAGACCATTTTTCAAAGTTGAAAATGACTGTCCATAAATCAATGATATTTCAGTTCTCCCTCCCAACTTGGAGATCCATTTCCTCCCTTTCAGCTAAGGGAGTTATTTCCACGATCCCCAATTTGTCTTGGAAATATGCAAACTTTATTCTGGAAAGAGGATTTGTCAAGATATCTATTGTCTGCTCATCTGTGGGGATATACTGGAGATTCACTTCTCCTTCCCAAACTTTATCTCGAATAAAGAAGTGTTTGATCTAAATGTGTTTCAAACGTTCATGAAACACTAGGTGTTCTAATAGCCTTATACAACTTTGATTGTCACAGTGTATTATGGTCAAATCTAGAACCTGATCAAATAATCCAAAAATCAACTTTCTCAACCATACTGCTTCTATAGACACTTCACATGCTGCGATAAATTCTACTTCTTTTGTGCTAAGTGCGATAGACTTTTGTTTCCTGCTGCCCCAAGATATCATAGTGGAGCCCAAGATGAAACACATCCCTGAAGTACTCCTTCTGTCTTCTGCACTTCCTTCCCAATCTGAATCTGTGAATCCATGAAGTTGTATATCATTGGATGCGGTATATCTTAAACCATAGTTTAGTGTCCCACGAATATATCTTAGAACATGCTTTGCAACTATCCAATGCTCTTGTCTAGGTTCCACCTGGAACTTGGCTTAGTGTGTTTACGACAAAGAAAATTTCTAGTCAAGTATTTACTAATTACATCAATGACCAAATCAATTGTCGATATAGAGACGTGTTTACTAGATCAGAATCTGAGTCTCTTAATTTTCTTATGTCTGTGGTCATAGGAGTGTCCATGGATTTGCAATCCATCATTCCAAACTTCTGAAGAATCTTTATTGCATACTTTCCTTGTCCAAGGAATACTTCACCATGCTTCTGCCATACTTCTAGTCCCAAGTAATAATGCATGAGACCAATATATTTCATATCAAACTCAGAATCTAGTTCCTTTTTACATTGGATGATGAGAGAATATTCACTTGTCAAGAATAAATCGTCGACATATAGCAGTAGAATCTTAGGTGCATTGTTCATGACTTTGTAGTAAATATTTCGATCTGCATGACTTTTGGAGAAACCAAGTCTCATTAGGTAGTTGTCTATTATGTCATACCAAGCTCTTGGAGCTTTCTTGAGTCCATATAAGGCTTCATTTAGTCTACAAACATGAGTGTCTCTGGAATGTACTTCAAACCCTTGAGGTTGTTCAATGTATACTTCTTCTTCAATTGCTCCATTGAGGAAAGTTGTTTTTACATCCATCTGATGTAAACTCCATCCCATGGAAGCAACAAGAGACATGATAGCTCTAATGGAAGTATGTCTGGCAACAAGAGAAAATGTTTCATCATAGTCTTCTCCCTCCTTCTGGGAGAACCCTCTATCTATGAACCTTTCTTTATATTTGTCCACGCTTCCATTTGCTGCATGTTTGATCTTATAGACCCATTTTGAAGTTACTATTGATTTTTCTTTAGGTCTAGGCACAATTTCCCATACATCATTTTTCATGATGGATTGTTGTTCTTCTATCATGGATTATTTCCATTGTTTCTTCTGGATTGCCTCTTCAAACATGGTAGGTTCTTCATCTAGAAGCTTTGTCATACATGTTGCATAGCTAGAGAATCTCTTGGGCCTCTTACTTTTTATGAAGGTCCCACTTGGGGCTTTGAGTCTTTCTGCTTCTTGTAGGGTAGATTTAAGCCAAGCTAGCCATTTCTTGGTTTTGGGTACATTGTCTGAATCAATGGTCTTACATGGTTACATCGGATGATCAAGTGGTTCTTTTTCTTCATTCTGACTTTCTGGACGACATGTGCTTTCTTCAATAGGCTCTTCATACTCTTCTTGTTCTATAGTTTCTTCTATGGATTTCTTGAAAGCCATCTTTTCATTGAAAGTTACGTCTCTGTTGACTTCAATCTTATGTTTTTCTGAGATATATATTCTATAGGCTTTGGATGATTCACTATATCCCACGAATATTCCCTTCTTTCCTGAGGGTGCTAATTTATTCCTTTTATCCTTGGGATTGTGAAAGTAAACAGGGCATCCAAATATTCTTAGGTGTTCCACATTAGGTTTCTTTCCTGAGAAGGCTTATTCTAGAGTCATATCCTTCAATATGTGGTGAGGACTTCTGTTCTAAACATATATTGTTGTCATGGTTGCTTCTCCCCATAAATACATAGATAAACCTTGATCGTTCAATAGTGCCTTCACAGTTTTTCAATATATTTGTTCTTCCTTACTGCTACACCATTTTATGAGGATTATGAGGAACAATTAGCTCCCTCCTAATCCCTACCGATTTGCAAAAGGAAAAAAATTCCTTGGATGTATATTCTCCTCCATTATCTGTTCTCAAGATCTTGATTTTCTTGTTTGTGGGGTTCTCTATCTCTGCCTTGAATTCTTGAAACTTGTTGAATACTTCGTCCTTTGTCTTCAATAGATATAGCCAAGTGTTAATCGAGTAATAATCTATGAAGATTACATAGTAAAGAGAACCTCCTAGATATTTGACTGGCATTAGACTGCAAACATCTGAATGTATTAGATCTAGAATTTCCTTAGATCAATTATTGCTGCTTGAGAATGGTTTCTTGATATTCTTGCTAAGAGCACATCCTTTGCAAATTCCTTCATGTGTAGACTGTAGTTCTGGTATTCTTTCAACCATCTTTTTGAGGAAGGGTAATGCTTGATAATTGATATGAGAATACCTTCTATGCCAAATTTTATTGAGATTGACTTCATCATGTACAATGGATTCTTCATTTCGTTCTAGTAGTCTGTATAGTCTTCCTTCACAGGTTCCAATAACTCTAGCATTCTCTATGCTGGAGTCTCTAGACCAAGATAACAATTTTCCATATACAAAAGCTATTATGTTTCCTTTATCTTCTAGGAAAGATATGGATACATGATTCTTTTCTAAACCAGATACATATAAAACATTTCTCAAATGAACATTGTTACCTGTTTTCAACTTGACAGAGGCTTGACTAATTCTTTCAACTGGGTAAGTGTTTTTGTCTCCAAGCTCTACCTTGTACGATGTCTTATTTTCATTTATATTGGAGAGTCTGGCTTGATATCCTGTCATATGCTTAGAAGCTCCACTATCAATTATCCACATGTCATCTTCAAGCGTTCATGTGAGTGTTGAGTAGTGTAGATGACTAGTCTTTTCATTCAAGACTTCGGTTGACTGATGACTGGTCAAGCTTTGACCCAAAATTTCAACCTTGATGTTTTTTCCTTCTGAGAGTGCCAAGAGGTGCATTGGACTAAATTGTACTTGAATATCTTCTCCTTGAGTAAGGTGTTCCATCATAAGGTGTTGGATCATAGTTTTAGGGTTTTTGCAACTACACCTGCTAGTAACCCTAGCGACAGTGCTTTAGTAACTGCACCTGGTAGAAACCCTAGTGAAATTTATTCAATGAGATTAGTATCCTTATGCCTTATCTCCCTTCCAGTGGTTAGACTGAATGAAGGAGGCACGGGCCCATAACTTGTTAGAATATTGGATGTGCTCGTTTAACCATAAACATTATAGAAATATTGTCACCCAACCATAGGCACTAATGCCACCCCCAAGCACCTTGACCTTGATAGAGAGAAGAATTATGGTAGTAGATCAATATCCAAACATGGCTAATGTACCAAGAAAAGATAACCAAGACTGATCAAAGAGTCCAACCCAGAAAGATCGAGAATATAGATTGCAAGATTGGCGGCAGTAGCTCCTCCCAAGACTTGCGCACAAACTGGCCTTTTGCAGTGCGCACAAGTGCACTTCTGTAATTATGAGAAGTCTGGATAAAATGAAGACTGACCTCCTATATTTATACTGCTTCTACCAGACTTCCTGGGCCAACTTCTCATTCTGGGTGCTAATTATTTATTATTAATTATTTCCTTTAGCCGACATCTCTTCTAGGGTTATATTCAATTCTTTTCTTGCTTTCAAAATATTCTAATCTTGTCAAGAGTCACAAATGGAGATTAATACCTCTCGCAGCTACCATAATATCAACAAAATCAACACAGAGATCAGACGCATAGCCACACGGCTCAGACAGACGAATGCAAGAATGGAGGGCCAACGCAGAGACCAGACGAAATCATGGTTTCAGACAGTCGACGACAGAATGGAGGAGGAACCCCAAACTCAGCTGATGCTTCAACTTTTAACCGCATGCTCCCAAGTCAACACTTGTCTTCTTGGAGCTACATGCATTCATTTTTGCACACATTGGAGCTGCATGTGTTGCCTCTCCCAGGACTTAGGATAAAAACATGTTTTGTCACACAACTTTAGAATAATAATAAAATATTATTCTCAAGGAATTAATCCCCTAAGCTTAGCCCCTCTTTCCAACATTTCAACCCCTTTTTCCCTTACCGTCCCTGTGGAAGCTTAGTTCCCCATCACTCTTTCTTCGTGGTCGGTCTACACGTATCAATGTTCATATATTATATTAATAATCTGCATAATTACATATACAAAATCAAGCTTTTGGCCTTAATAATTAGGCTCTCTGGCCTAATAAACACATAATCCCACCAACTTATCAATACTTGGCTCACCATCCTACAAAACATGATTACAACAGGGCTCGTTCTTGGGGATATTACAATCCCCTCCCCTTATTTTTGTAATGTCCTCGGTGCAATTTTCACACAACATCAACAAGATTTTCAAAATCTTAAAAAATATGCGGATTTTCTGCCCGCATAGCATCCTCATGCTCCCATGTCGTGTCCTCAGAACCGTACCAGGTCCACTGGACCTTTACAAGCCCTATGGATCGATTCCTGAGCTGTTTTCGTTTTTGGTCCAATATGTGCACAATATGCACTTGCAGGACATCTTCTTGATCCACCTGAATCACATTCCAATCAATTACATGATTAGCATCATGTATATATTTCTTAAGTAATGAAACATGAAACACATTATGTATAGTCAACGATGCATGTAATGCAAACATATATGCAACTGGCCCAATCCTTTCTAGGATTTCAAATGGTCCACAAAATCTAGCTACCAACTTGGCACAATTTCCTAGCTTCAGGGAACTTCTATTGGCTTTTACTTTCAGGAAAACACGGTCTCCCACTTTAAACTCTTTGTGGGTTTTGTTTTTATCAGCATAACTTTTCTACCTGTCCTGGGAAGCTTTCAAATTCTGCTTAATTTTTAGCATTTGTTCTTCCATTTCCTTGAGCAACTCTAGCCCAACTACTGCCCTATCAACTGGATTATCCCAACTCAATGGAGTATTGCACTTTCTGCCATAAAGTGCTTCAAATGGGCTCATTTTCAACGATGCTTGATACCCATTGTTATAGGCGAATTCTACCAAATGTAGGTAGTCTTCCCATTTAGATGGTTTTTCCATCACATACATCCTTAGTATGTCTTCTATTACTCGATTCACCCTCTTCGTCTTCCCATCGGAATCAATATGATAGGCTATACTAAAGTTTAGATTCGTTATGAACCCCTTGAATAACCCTTTCCAAAAATTTGAGGTAAATTTCGGGTCTCTATCATACACAATTGTCTTGGGAATACCGTGCAATTGTGCTACTTCCCTCATAAAAATATCAAAAACATCCGCTGCCTTGTGAGTAGTCTTTAACGGAATAAAATGGGCAACTTTCGTAAGCTTGTCCACCACCACCATGATTGAATCATGTTGCTTGCCTGTTCTAGGCAATCTCGTGATGAAATCCATTGTCACTACCTCCCACTTCCACTCATGAATGGATAAAGGTTGCAACAACCCTGATGGGTGCTTGTGCTCAGCTTTAACCTTCTGGCACTCCATACATCTGGTGTTGTATTCAACAATATCTTTCTTCATACCTAGCCAAAAGTAATGGCTTTTGACTATTGCCACAATTTTTTGATATCCAAGGTGCCCAACATAAGGCACATTATGCATTTCATGCAAAATTGTAAGTTTCAAGTCCTGGACATTAGGTACATAAATTATGTTCTTGTACAGAAGTATTCCATCAGTTTCCAATTTATAAATCTCCACTTTCAGTGGCATCTTACCTTGTTGTAGATTTGCTACCATATCTCCCTACTACAAATCTATATTTGCAACCCCTGAAATTCTGCTTTTAATATCAGTTTTGTACATGCTAATGGTTGTAGCATGTAATTCATGCACTCTCCTGCTGAGTGCATCAACCACTTTGTTTTCCTTCCCTTTAATATGCTTGATATCAAAATCGTATTCACAAAGAAAATCCAACCACCTAATCTACCTGGCATTCAAAGTTGGCTGATCAAACAAATATTTTAGACCATTATGGTCTGTCCTCAGCTCGAACCTACTTCCCATGAGGTAATTCCTCCATTTCTTTAGAGCGTGTACTATGGATGCCAACTCCAAATCATGAGTTGCATAGTTCCTTTCATGCTCTTTCAAATTTCTAGATTCATAAAAGATTACGAATCCATTCTGACTGAGGACTCCTCCCAGTCCTTCTTTGCATGCATCTGTACACACTACTAAGTCTTCATTCGGATTTTCAATCCTCAGGATTGGAGCACTGGTTAACAGTTTCTTCAATCGCTAAAAGCTTTTCTCACAATCTTTTGTCCACTAAAATTTCTTCTCCTTCCTTTGCAAGGAAGTGATGGGGTGAGCTATCCTCAAGAACCTTGCGATAAACCTTCTGTAATAACCAACTAGACCCATAAAGGATATGAATTCCTTCACATTTTTTGGTGCTGACCATTCTTTGATGGCCTCAATCTTCTCAGGATCTACAACTATCCCATCCTTCGAAATAATATTCTCCAAGTAATGGATTTGTTTTTGATAAAACAAGCACTTTATCAACTCGGAATACAATTGGTGCTCTCTGAGCAAGGAGTACCATCCATGTAAGTTTTAAACCTGCGAAGTAAAACATTGTATATATTGTATGGCGAATGGTGAAATTCGATATAATGAAAAAGAAAGGTTTTCTCGGTTGAGGGTTTCCGGTAAAGATCTCTGTGTATTCTGTGTATGAGCCATT
>JZKD02S1722027.1:636905-661616 GCA_000966675.3 Picea glauca
GAGGGTTTCCGGTAAAGATCTCTGTGTATTCTGTGTATGAGCCATTGATTAATTTCTGTATTGCTTAAGAATATATATGCATTGCTTTACTTCGCAGGTTTAAAACTTACACCTGCAACACCATCCTTAGATGTTGTTCATTCTCTTCCTCCGACTTGGAATACACCAAAATGTCATCCAGGAATACTATGACAAACTTGTCTAGATATTCCCTGAATACAACATTCATTAAACACATAAAAACAACGGGTGCATTTGAAAGCCCAAACGACACCACTGTGAACTCGTAATGATCATACCTTGTTCTAAAGGTGGTCTTGCTGATGTCTTCATCCTTTATCCTTATCTAGTGATATCCCGACCTGAGGTCTATCTTCAAAAATATCTTTGCATCCTTCAACTGATCGAAGAGGTCATCAATCCTCGGCAAGGGATATTTGTTCTTTACAGTTACTTTGTTCAATTATTTGAAATCGATACACAATCTCAACGTTTTGTCCTTCTTCTTCATGAATAGGATTGGGGCTCCCCAAGGTGACACACTTGGGCATATGTACCCCTTCTTCAGAATCTCTTCAATATGCAATTGCAACTCTTTTAGCTATGCCATACTCAATCTGTAAGGATATTTCGACACTAGAGCTGCTCCAGGCATCAAGTTTACAGATAAATCAATATCTCTCTTTAGAGGTAGTTCGGGTACCTCCTAAAATACATCTTCAAACTCCTTTAGTACCGCATGATCTCCAATATTTGAGACTTCATACCTAGATGCTTCCTCCACATGGGCTGCAAATAATTGACATCCTTTTCTGTAGCACTTCTTCAGCTGCATTGCTGAGATTTATCTGATATCAATAGCTCTAGGAATTCCATGGACTGTTTTCTGATTCCCTTCCTCATCCAGGCAAGTTAATGCCTTTTTACGATAGTCCAAGATGGCATGGTGTTGGTCCAACCAGTCCATCCCAATTACATAGTCATAAGAACCTAAAGGCAAAACATTCAATTCAATCTTTGTGCTCAGTCCATTCATGTCCACTGGACATGACTTAACTAACTCAATGACTTTTCTCTTGGTTCCTATAGCCAACTGCACTAACCAAGACTTTTCAAGTTTGCTTCTCGATAAATGAAAAATTTCCACCACTCTAGGATCTATATAACTATGTGTAGCCCCTGAATCAATTAAAATAGTAAATGGTTGGTTGTTAATTGTACCTTCCACTTCAATCATGTGCGACTGATATTCAGATTTCTTGTTGTCTAGAGCTGCCTAGATCCTTGGCATTCTACTGCCCATCTCCTCCACTGTTTCATCTTGCTGAACATTATGGACAACTCTCACTTTGCCATTTTTGTGGGGACAATCTCTGTACTTGTGGTTCCCCTGACAACCCCAACACTGAATGGGCATCTGCCTTGGCCTTTGCTCCCTTACGTCAGCCATTCTCATCTCTCTAAATGATGGCTATCCTTGAGGATTGTTTCTAAAAAAGGGTGTCTTAGTTCCCTTCTTCCTCTGATCCATTTGTAATTTCTTCTTATCTTCCCAAGACTTATGGAAAATAGGCTTCTCTCTTTGCTTCTCATATAAGCATTTATCCCTCCTTATCATTTCTTCCATAGTATTAGGATCATCATACTGAATATTGTCACCAATGGAAGGTGGCAATCCACTTAGATACCTCTGGATCTTGACAACCTCATCTTTGATGAACGAAACATACTTTAGCAATTCCAGAAACCTTCTTTCTTACTAATCAATGGTCATGCTGCCCAGTTTGAGTTCAAAGAACTCTTTCATCTTTCTATCATAATACCTTTTAGTCAAGTATTTCTTTTCGAAATACCTCTTGAATTCTCTCCAAGTGATATCTTTCTCTCTAATGTGTTTTACCTGAACAAGATGATCCCACCACATGGATGCCTTTCCCTTCAGTTGATACATTGCAATTCTTCCTTCTGCTTGAGAGGAATAATTCTGCAGTTGGAAATATTTCCTCATGGCAAGCAACCATGTTTCGGCATCTTCCTCCTTCTTATGTTCTCCATCAAATGTAGGAGCCTTAATCTTGTTCATTTCTCCCTTAATCTCATCCACTCCATATCTCTTATGCTTTTTGATAGGAGATGGGCTTGAACTACTGTGTTCCCTCCTATTGAAGTGACCTTGGGAGTGATGATGGTGTCTACCAACACTCCTTGATCTTATTCCCTTAGAAGTCTGGTGACTCCTTGTTTTTCTCGAGTTTCTCTCCTTGTCCAACTTCTTTTCTATTCTCTCTAGACTCTTCATCAAATTTAAGTTGACTTCTCCTTGTTGTTCCTTAGCTTTCATGAGCTTTCTTCTATCTGCTCAGTGAGTTTGGGCATCTTTCTGCAATCTTTCAATGATTTTCATCATATGCCCTTCCTTATCTATCTCTTCTCCATGTCCATTGGAGTTTGACCCTTCAACTCCTAAATGAACATCCATCCCTTAAGCTCCATTCTCTGAACTGGAAGAATTATGTGTCTCCTCCATTTCTTTACACTAAGTGTCAATTCTAATCGGTTCGGGCACTCGCTAAAATTTTGCAAACACAATGTGCAGAAAGCCAAAATTTGTCAGGCCATCATTCCTTAACAAATCCCACAACATTCAAAAAAAAATATGACGCAAGAAAATGTCCAGTTTTCATTCTCTATGATTCTCGTTCAATCAAGAATCCCCGCAGATTTCTTCTTTCAGAGATCTTCTCTGCTAAGTTTTTTGGCACTGGCCCCTTTCTCTCAGTCCCCAACCCACGCAACCATGGGTCATGACCAAGCGCTAGATAAATAAGCACGTACTCGGGCCTTCAACTTCGGAAGATTTCACATTTGCACACCCTGAACACTTCCACTACACTTTGTTGACGTCATTATGTCACATCACTTACGCTTTTCCAAATTGTAGGGGCATGCAATGATGGTTTGGAGTAACCCGCCTTTCATCCTGGAATTCTTCTGACGCTGACACGTAAATTCTTCAATGAAACCGCGGTTTGGATTGCAGGACCTCCTTGGATAAGTATCTTCCGTCCAACTTGGGTCCCCGTAATGTCTCCTGGCCGTTGATATTGTATATTGATATATTGATATTGATATTGATGTACTGTTGATATTGACGCTTAAATACCTCACATAACCTTGGACCCCACTAACCCTGCTTACACAGGGTGCCACATGGCGGCATACTAGCGATGCCATCCAGCCCCACCACGTCTACTCTTTCATTTCAGAACATTGGGCTTCGGGAGTTTGTGCAACAACACATCCCATTCTCCTGACAACCGAACTCCCAAAATTACAATCTGCCCTTCTGCTTGATCCAACGATCAAGCTCTTTTCTCCAGATCTACGGTGTAGATCTCCCTCGGGACTTCGAGGTTTTGGGTTTCGGGCATTTATGCCTCCACGCACCCCACTTCTCCTGATTTTCAAAATCCGAAGGGTTTCCAGAATAACCCTCCTGTACCTTCTTTAGATATGATGGTCGTACTGAATTTCCCTTCTGTCCGAACAGATGCTACGGCTCCAACACGCCAAGTGTTGATCTCTCTCTCTCTCTCTCTGGTCAAATACCACGTCGGTTGTGGTTTTATCCTACTACTACTCCTCTTGAGCTTCATAACATGACCAAGTAACCCCTTGGCACTCAAAAACATTCTAAGGTCCGAAATTAGTCCTCCAGACACAATTTCCTCTCGAAACCTCAGGTCCAAAGACCACTTATTTGACCCATCCAGGATTAGCATGGAAACATGACTCTGATACCATATTTTAACGTGCCTGGCCATCAACCCCACGAACGGGCAACACTACTACGCAGAAACATTCTCAAACTTATATAGTATGCATTTAAATGAAGTTAAATGAATTAACATAGAGTAAACATATAATTGCTACTAACATACATAATTAATAGTAAATATCATTGCAATGGAATACATGATAATATTGCAAGCATCAAAAACATGCATTTTTATTGAAATTAAACACATGCATATACTTATCTTTGAAATTGTAGTAACTCCACCAACCACGTGCAAACCTTCCATGAACCTCCCAGCCTTAGACCACGCTGCTGATCACGCTCAGCAGTGGGTCATCCCTGAGCTGTGACCAAGCTCCACCCAGGGCAAGGGAATACTAGACTAGGCTGAGGTTATAGGAAAACTGCACAGAGCATCCGGAAGGATTCTCTCCAAGAGCCTTCTTATGCTCACTACTCACAGACTCTCATTCCCCACTTTCTTGTTCCACCCGGGAGTATACACCTTCACAAGCACAGTCCATCGGTGCTTCACCTCCCTCTCTGGGTCTCGACAACAGGCTAAATCAACAATTCTCAGAGCTCCATAGCTGGTGTTGGACTCTCTCTGGGAGAAAACCACTTCCCAACAGACTCTCTCACCTGGAGAGAATTGCTCATAGGCCTGGAAACCTACCTCTTCTACCATGGGCTTGACAACCCAATTCTTCAACTAGTTTTCAACTCAATTCCTACAAGTTCAGGATAACAACAAAAACAATAGGTCAATTCCACTCAGGAAACATAGAAGACAACAACCCAAAGATAGTTTAGGTAGAGACTCGACTCTACAAGAGCGGAGTGGATAGGCTCGACTCACAGGATACACAGGTGACATGGCTCAATCCACGGATTTGTGACACGGATCAATCAATGCAGAGTTTGAACACAGAATCAAGCAGTTCAGATGACAGAAAACAAAAATAGGCCACTAAGACACAACACGGTTAAGGTAACCCCCATTTCAGAGTTGTGTGACAAAGAATCAACGGAAAGATCAAACACATAGCCACACGTCTGAGATGGATGAACGTAAGAATGGAGGGCCAACGTAGAGACCAGACAAAATTCATGGTTTCAGACAATCGACGACAGAATGGAGGAGGAACCCCAAACATAGCTGATGCTTCTGCTTTTAACGACATGCACCTAGGTCGACACTAGTCTTCCTGGAGCTACATGCATTCCTTTTTGCACATGTTGGAGCTGCATGCATTGTCTCTCCCAGGACTTAGGATAAAAACATGTTTTGTCACACAGCTTTAGAACAATAATAAAATATTATTCTCAAGGACTTAATCCCCTAAGCTTAGCCCCTCTTTCCAACCTTTCAGCTCCTTTTTCCCTTACCCTCCCCGTGGAAGCTTAGTCCCCCATCACTCTTTCTTCGTGATCGATCTGGACGCATCGATGTTCATATATTATATTAATGATCTCCATAATTACATATACAAAATTAGGCTTCTGGCCTTAATACTTAGCCTCTCCGACCTAATAAACACATAAGCCCACCAACTTATCAATAATTGGCTCACCAGCCTAAAAAACATGATCTACAATTCATAAACATGATTACAACATGGCTCGTTCTTGGGAATATTACATCAAGGGCACCAAAGAACTCAGGAAATTTGACCTTCTCGAGTTCGCGGTGAAAGCCACCAGTACCGACCGGAGCGCGCGGCGGACCCTTAGGGGGTGCCAGTGCCCTAGCCTCATTTCTATCCAAACGAATGATCAATGCCTCAGACATCCAATGAAAGGACCTCATCATCCCAACCACATCACCCACAACTATCTCTTCCTGCTTGGCAACATGTTCATCTCCCTGGGGGTTAGACCCCTCGGGCGTGGATGCTACTGGAGGCGTCGTGCCTCCTCCCCTGACACCACGTCGTGAATCTCTATGGTTTTATCTAATCGTGTTTATCACATGGGTAGGTTTAATTTTTAATAAGCGCTAGGTTACTACTCAAGGGTTTACTGCAGTGGAAAGCATGGTGATCCACAGTCCCAGGGTTGGACCTACTCTGATACCATATGCAACAACCCCATCGTTACGACTACAAGCGACGCAAGCAAGTGAAACATTTTTTTTTGTTTGAAGCAGGAAGGAAACAACGACGACAGTTAAGAAACACAACTTGTCGATAAACACAACGTAGGCAGATTAGGCAACAGACAACAATGACTCAACACATAAGCACATCATGCAATTGGACGAAACATGTGATAATCAATAGACAGATAGATATGACTACCCAGCCAACACAAGCCAGACAACGCCTACAAGCTAAAGGACAACATCAACAACCCGACACAGTGGCTTCGACGACCAGGAACTAGAAACCTCTGCGTCGTGCAAAACCCAACGCCTTAAGGCGTTACAAAACCAAGTACCAACAACCATTACAACGAAGAAACACTCACATCAGGAAGCATAAACTCCATCTAGGTTATCATTCACCTCTATCCATCAGGGCGTGCAATGATCCCCTCATCAAGAATCATGTCGTCCCCAGGCGATAGGCATGACAGTAACCCTAGCACAACATTATATATTTAGACCAATAACCCAAGAAAAATCCAATGCACTAGGAGACCGAATTAACTGACAAAATACATAAATACTATACCTAAGCACCCAAGCAACAAGTCGACAAGACGCAACATGACATCACTCAATTTAAATTGTGCAACTAACCGAAGGATTTATTGTTTCCTACAAGGCAATAGGTGTGGTAAACGACTATGACCAACCACCATTTACAATTCGACTTAAGGCACAAGGTGCATAATAACCAAATAACTGTTAAACTATTAAACATTTTAGCTAATAAACTATTAAACCCTCAACCATTAATCTTGCGCAAGCTATTAACTATTACGCCAATAAACCGTAAATCAATAATTGTTAATCATTATGTCTATGTGTGAAGGAGTGAACTATTATCATTGCAATTAATCCAGTAATCTATTACTCAAGCAATTAAGTCATTATTCTATTACCATCGCCTTAAGGCGTTACAAAACCAAGTACCAAAAACCATTACAACGAATAAGCGCCCACATCAGGAAGCACAAATTTCATTTAGGTTATCATTTGCCTCTATCCATCAGGGCGTGCAATGATCCCCTCATCAAGAATCATGCCGTCCCTAGGCGATAAGCGTGACAATAACCTTGGCACAACATAACATATCTAGACCAATAACCCAAGAAAAATCCAATGCTCTAGGAGATCGAATTAACTAACAAAATACATGAAGATTATACCCAAGCACCCAAGCAACAAGTCGACAAGACACAACGTGACATCACTCAATTTAAATTGCGCAACTAACCAAAGGATTTGTTGTTTCCTACAAGGCAACAGGTGTGGTAAACAACTATGACCAACTACCATTTACAATTCGACTTAAGGCACAAGGTGCATAATAACCAAATAACTGTTAAACTATTAAATGTTTTAGCTAATAAACTATTAAACCCTCAACCATTAATCTTACACAAGCTATTAACTATTACGCCAATAAACTGTAAATCAATATTTGTTAATCATTATGTCTATGTGTGAAGGAGTGAACTATTATCATTGCAATTAATCCAGTAATCTATAACTCAAGCAATTAAGCCATTATTCTATTACCATCGCAACATTTAATCTATTGTGGCAGAAGTCAAAAGACTGATATGTAAGGCGGATAAATGAACAATTGCTATATAACGAAAAGAAACAATTAATCTATTGTTTGCATAATTCATAACACACACATATATATAATCATTGTCGAAATAAATACAAGATCGTTGTCCATTAATACATATCAGATAAAATGCTATCCATAAATCATATCAGAAAACAAAACGCTATCCATAAATCATGTCAGAAAACAAAATGTTATCCATAAATCATGTCAGAAAAATCTATCCGTTAATACATAACCAAAAATCACTATCCATTAAAACCTATCAAGCACAAACATATCAAAATGTTGTCTAATAAATAATATCGTTGTCTATTTAGAATTCGCCTGGGGTCTATTAAATTATGTTACTATATCTATTACAATGTCATTTTCAACCATCCCATTGCTGTAAAAAAGGGTATGATATCGCTATGCAAAAATAAAATATGAAATATAATATTGTTGTCTATAAAAACTATTGTCTGCAAAATAAACAATTAGTTGTCTAAATATATATTGGATGAGAATGCAGTCAACACAATAGTAATCACCACACTATCGATCCCATAAAACCTATTTCCACTCACCTACAAAACACTGACATTCACATGCAACACTGTCTTTCATAACTGTACATTTAAGGGCATTGCTATCTAACAAATAATTTCGTTGCCTATTGAATACATTAGGTGGTTGTCAAAATCTCTATATAAAGAAATCTCTATCCAATGAAATCACTGCTTAAACATATAACAATTGTATTTTATATATAAACTTGCTATCTATTATATATGAAGTTGTTGTCATCTATATACACTTACGCTGTCACTAAATCCCTATTTTCATATCTCTGTCACACATTTATATAAAGCGTTGTCTAGTAATTATAACAACATTGTCTTTTAGCAAGGAAAAACATTATCTCTATCTATATAAATCGCCATCAAAGGTAAAAACGCATTCTATATGATGAAGTACTCGTTGTCTAAATATATGTTGAAAACATAGTCTAAATATATGCTGAAAACACAGTCTTTATATATGATGAAACATAGTCTAAATATGTGCTAAAAATGTAGTCTATTGAATCTCTATCCTTTAAATCTATGATATTGTTGTCTATCCACATAAGATTTTGTTGTCAATTAAATGTATGATCGCAGAGTTTATTTCTGGGGAGGACACATAGATTATCCATAACAAAAAATGCAAAGATGAGCTTTCTTACATGCAAACATTCATTAAATGAAGAGATTAATCATTCCAAAAAAACCTGGAGATCAAGCTCCCAATTCTCTTAGTGGGTACTATATAAATGCTATGTAGTATGCTAATAGATTCATGGAGTTAAATTCTGTGTATTATGCCCAGAAAAGCATGGTGTGAGAGCTGTGTATCAAGCCAAGAAGAGGTTGTGTAAAAGGATTTATATATTAAATCTTTGTCCCAATATATTGTTGTATATATCAGTGTGTATCGTTGGATGTATCGCTGTCCATACTATGTGATATACATTTTTAAGTGATAAGCCATCACCACGTTGTCCATCATATGGATAAAACGCAGTCACATATAGTAAAAAAAATGCAGTCTCACATAAAAAGCAATGATAATCATGTAAAAGAAGAACGCAAGATTACTCATTCAGAATTGAGTCATCCAAGACATAAAGACATTCATTCACCAAAAAGACACAATGATTAATCATCCAAAAAGCGCAGATGTAATCAATCACAAGAAAACGCATAGATTACCATTCAAGTGCATAAATTTATCAGAGTTTAAACAATTAAAACACAAAGTGTAATCGAAGTTTAATCAATCAAGATGCAAAGTTTAATCATAAGAGAAAAATGCAGAGATACTCATCCACAAGGAGGGTGCAAGGATTAGAGGTCAATCAGAAAATAAAAATGCAGAGATAAGTAAGGGACAAATAGTTGGGTGAAATTTATCCTTCACTTATTATCCATGCACAGGAAAGAAGGGCATTTGAATCTATAGGTCTTTAAACACCGGAGTGACAACCGTCAATTCGGCTCCTGGCCCACTGTTTAGGAACAAACTAATAACTAAAGGGATAAGGGACAAAAGATAAAAATAGAAATTCTTATTCGTAATAAAAAGCAAACGTAGAGAAGTCATTGTAATCAGAAGTTGGGTTCGTCAAGGGAAATCAATTCAGAAAACAACAAGCAAGGGGATTACAAATACCGTAGGAAAGCAGGTGTAAGAAAGGTCATGGCAATGAAATCTTCAACCAAGCACAGAAAATAACATGTGTAAATTAAATTTCATTGCAAGTAACAACTTTAATAGGCGTACCTTAGCCAAAAGTGAATGCTCCATAGTTGTTGTCCCGCGCGCGCTCCATTCAGCTCCCGCTTGACAACTGATGTGACTGCACCAGTACCTCCTAGCCAACGCTAGGGGTACTCTTCTTCCCCCTGAGCCCCACCTGAGCCTCAAAGGGGCCACACACACAATACCAGAGCAATGATAGCACCCAGCTCGCTTCGCAAGGTCAAGCTACCACTCGTTACCCGAGCTGGTTATCCCAATTCCCACATGAGAAAGTTCAGTCAAGATAAAAATTCAGTAGCGTAACATTATGAAAAAATATGCGATCCATACTCCTCCTCCTCCCTCCTTTTTATAGAGTTTTTTTTAAGTAATTAGTTTCCCAAATTCTCATTAAATTCATTTTTCAGTTAATTAATTTCGAAAAACCTCCCCTGTACACATGTCACCCATCCCCTAGTTGCACCAGAAAATCAATTTTATTAATTAATTAAATATTCTTATTTCCCTCACCCACCTAAAAGCATTCCTAAAAAAGCTCCTTGGTGTCCCAATATTCCCTTAAAAATCTTAAATGACTTACGCCTTACTTAATTCCTAGTTGAGTTCATAAATAGCAAGCTCCCAAGGTAAGATTCCTTACTAAGTTAGACATTCAACTTTTTCTTTATGCTTCCCCTTTTCTTTAAGTTTCCCATTTTTCTTTAAGTTTCCTACTTCTTTTAAGTTTCCCTCTTTTTCCTTTTTAACTAAAAATCAATTTAGAAAGTGTAGATGAAACAACCATTTACCCTTTTTCTTCTTTAATTAAAAATTAATTTAGCAAGTGTAGATAAAACAACCATTTATCCTCTTTTCTTTTTAACTAAAAATTAAATTAGTAAAAGTAGATAAGAACAACCATTTCCCTTTTTAAAATTTTAATCCTCCATTATAATTTTGACTTTAATAAATAAATTTTAATTTCTTACCCCCCTTCTTGTTACACGTTTTTATTATTATTAATATTATTTTTTACCACATTTTCTACTTAGACCTAGGTTTAATTTCACTACGCTGGGCGACATTTTCATTAGGGAAAAATTGTTTTTAAATCTTACTTATCACATCATTCATTTTAGGATCGACTAGGTTTATTCACTTTCTAGTTAAAATCACGATGTGCCCTTCAGGACGCACTAGGTGCTCCAATGGTGCCACTCTCCTCTTTATGTTTTCCTTGTGCGACGTGCCCTTTAGGACGAACTACGTGCTCCAAGGGTGCCACTCGCCTCTTTATGTTTTCCTTGCGCGACGTGCCCTTCAGGATGCAGTACGTGCTCCAAGGGTGCTACTCACCTCTTGACTGACTTTGGTAGACGTAAAAAACTCCTGGAATCACTACTCCACCAGGTGATATTGTGGGAGACTAAGGGCCTCTAAGGAATAAGGCCCCTTCCTTATTGTGCGCCCCTTAGAATCATCGTGAGAGACTATCACAGTCTCCCCTCATGACATCATGGGTCTTCTCGAACTAGGTAATCATTAACCGATAGTTCGAGCCACAATAGGAATGCTACTAGGTTGTGGTAGGGTTTCTGCCACACCTCTCCCTCAAGTCTCTGGTTGTCCTACGTGACCCCTCTACTCCACATGCGAGTTTGGTTGGAAAGCTATCGTTAGCCTGCATTCATCAACGAATCATGTCAGCAATAATAATCAATCATCATAACATCTAATCATATGTACATATGTCATATCAACAACATTCAAACCCCAATAGTCCACTCCCTGACTCGATTCAGAGTCTAAGGGGTTTCATCGATGCCTCTGCATACTCAATGTCAAAGTCTTGCACACACAGGAGAACCCAATCAATAACATTTGTCTATGTAATACAACCAAATAACATATCATCAAATCCATAATATCTCATAATCATAATCAAACGACCGACAGATATAATAACTCGGATCACTTGCAAGCAAGTGTCCTTAAAGAATAAGTTCGCTCAGTGTGTGCAAGAGCGAGATGTTACAAGAAGCTCCTAAATAGGGGTGGCTCAGAACACTGGTAGTCTATGGAAGCGAGGCCCTCTTCTCTGGACGTCATGATTGATGTGAAACACTCAAAAGTTTTTCCCCAACTTCAAAGTTCAGACTTTGGACAATTGATTTCTCTATTGATTTCTTTGTTGTGGTTTCTGGTCATATGGTCTTTTTAACTTTTTGTAGTTTTCCTGCCCTTTCTATTTTAGTCATGCAACTTTCTGGTAGAATCTCTATTTTGGAAAAATCTATTAAATCTGTCATGTTTTGTTTGACACTTGCCCAATTTCCCTCTCGGCAAGCCAACAAACTCTTAGATTATGGGTGGACATATGATTTTAATGTTGGCCATGGAGACATCTATGTACATTTTATTCATAATTTAATAGAAAACTTCTTACATACAAAAAAAAATGTTTCCGTTGAGATTATTTATGTATGTATGTGTGAAAGATAGACGATGATGATGGTTAATGTCCACTTAGACCAAATTTGGTTTATCCTATCTTAAAAATGATAAAGAATTATTTAATCTCCTTAAAATTATAAAACTATAATGTGTTTATATAATTAGTTTATTGTTAAAATAATGATTATTTATACTTATAAAATTATCACCAAAATTAATATTATATAAAATCATAGACCATATAGATATTGAGGTTTTTTTTTTTTTTTTTTTTAAGCTAATAATTTTATTTTGTTTGTATTTAATTAAGAAGATATATAATTAAGTTTAAGGAGTTAGTAAAATGAGTTGTTCCTAAAATTATTTGGTTATTAAAAATGTTATTCACAAATATGAAGAAACATCCCTTAAATTAATAATGCAAAGATTTGACTACTGAGGTGTATATACCCTACCCCCTTTGAATTTGAATTTGTGACTTCCTAGGAAGAAACACATGTTCTTAACCATTAGACTCACTCAAGCTATCTCTCTCTATATAGATGATAATGGTTATTAATGTTTACGAATGTTCTTTAACTACATTTTAATTATTTTTTTTCTCATCATGAAACATAGCTAATTTATAATTGGAAGCAATATCTAGATATTTTTTTTTTTAACGTTTTTGCATATTTTAAGTAAAATTAACTCAAGTTGTAATTTTGTTTGAATTTTTTGTGACTATCATTTTAGTAGTGCTTTCAGTTATCACAAAACCACTTTTACATTCTAATTATCAATCAAATTATGTTTTTAATTATCACAAAAGCACCTTTACACTCCAATTATCAATCTAATTATCAATCACACTAAGCTTCTTCTTGGTTAAGTTAGTGTTAAGACTAGCTCAGTACTTTAGTAATTTGATCAAGAAAAAAATTGTACAACTAAGGAAATAGGAATTAAGAATTAAGAAAGGTTTTTAGTATAAATGTATGAGAAAAGAATTTTAAAAATGTTCTCCAATAAAGCCTATGCATTTTGAAATAATTGTTTTGCAGACATTTTGTAACTCGATTATTTATAACTATATTTTTCTTGATAGGTGGAGGCTTTTGCATATCGTTTTGGGATGTGCTATATGGCGCATTAATGCTCTAATGAAACATGTACTACACCTAGGGTGGTTAGGTGTAGTTTTCCAAAGGCATGCATGAGTGCTCTATTTGTAACGAACCTCCTTGTTACACCGACAAACCTCTTATAACAAGTGCATTTAAAAAAAAAAAAAATTTAAAGTGTGTGCACACGTGTACAAGGGAAACAAACACATTCTACTCTATGTCACCACTTGACGACAAAAAATACGCAAACCATGACGAACACAACAAGACGACATGAGACACACAACAAGTAACTGCATGCATTTAATGACAATCAATCGACAATAAGTAAGACTGACTACCTGTCCATCCTACCCTGCAATGGTTAGGACCTCCAAGACACATAAGAAACTCTCAAGCCTAGGTTGCCATCGATTTTAACCACTTAAGGTCTCAGGGCCGGCGACTGTTCTAAGGAACAAGGAGGTGTCTACAAACTGCTCGACACAAGCAAACCATGCAATGAAATTAATACAATCAAGCACAACAATAATTAAATGAGAAACCACATCCTCTATGGAAGGCACAAGGAAAAAGGACTTAGACAACGACCAACCAATATTAAGACAAGGCATTGTCTATGACTCAACTGTGATTGATTACAGACCAATTACTCCATTTAAATTTTATTAACCGATGAGTACCTTTAACATAAGGTAAATCCAATTAATCTCAATCCCCCATTTATTAAGTCATAAAATCTTATTGTACTTAGTTCAAGGACATTACAATTGTATGCTATCACTAATAGTAAAAATGATAATAGCATCTCCATGAAATGATGCCCATAATACCTTTTATATCACAATGACTTGCAATAATCACAATCACATTGCATTTTATGTGTTAACCATAATAACTAAACTGCGATATCATTACCATAATGATGAACACATTAACATTTACTTTACCATGAATATTAGCATTAACATAAAACATTACACCACATTACCTTAACATTACAATACAATACATTACCTTACATTAACATTCCATTACATTACAATACATTCTAGTACACTACATTAACATTTCATTAACAATTCATTACATTCCATCATATTACATTTCATTAACCTAACATTACATTACATTACCTTTATTATGATATTATACTTATATATTAATCATTAATTAAAAGCTAACTAGAACAAATAACCGAGCATCTAATGTAAATAACAAGGCACGCATTTAAAAAAAAAAATGAAGGTAATCAATAATGCATTTATAATATTTACTGCCAGGGGAAAGGATAAACTAGGGTAAATACTCAGGCGTAAATTTACAGCCAAACAACTGTCCTTTCAGCTGTCATTCATCTAAAAAAAATAAAAACTTGTTGGCAATTAAGGTTTACTGCCAACCGACTGTCAGTCCAGCTAGATTCTGCCAGGTTTTAAAAGGTTTTCTACCAGTCAATTAATACAACACTTCTATCAAGAATAAAGGGGGAAAACTTAGGTTGAAAATCCATTTATTAAAATTAAATGTAGAGAGCCGGAAAAAGGGGTTTTAAACAGTTCAATAGTCGGAAGGTACTCCTTTTAGGCAATAGCGTGGGCACACCAAGTCTTCTTACAAAACATTAATTCGTCGGGGCTATGCCACTTGGTAATATGCACAGTTAAATATTTTGATATCATTAATCACTAATCTAATCGTTTTCAAGGATTTAAATATTATTAGATGCCTTTACCATTGTATGCAAAGTTATGTACTACTAACCCTAATTAGACTAAAGCTGAGTAGTTGAAAATCTACGCATGAGCACAAAAATTTCAAGAGCATCTTCTCTATCTAACCATGACTGTTAATGATACAAACTCATGTAAATCCCCAAAAATTAACTATACTAACTGCAGAGGTTGTCATCATAACTAATGATTTATCCACCACATATGACTCTGATAACGACCTTAGGGTAAGGAGGAGTAAAATGCAGGCCTTTTTAACAGATACAAGATCACAGTTATTAAGTTACAGCTGCAACGATGTCAAAAACAATAAAAGTTACTGGAAGTAAGATCTCGACCGTGCCAACTTCCAGATGCTTAAATCACACAAATCTAAAATAGTCGAGGTCTTCCATCATCACCCATGCATCCGAAATGTTTCCATGCTGACAGTTATTACTGTAAATCCAAATTACGCGGTCTCAAAATAAAAGATTCTATCCAGACTGGAAGGATTTCGACCAATCACTGAAAGTTATTTAGTAATCTAGCCGACACACTCCACTCACAGTCGTCTTGCGACCCCATTCTCAGTACAGGTAAAAAAAAGAAAAGGCAGTTATGGTGTTGAAAGGGGCGCAGACCTACCATGAGAAATCGAACAAGAGCTACAGGCAACACAGGCACCCATTGACAAGGCTGAAGGGTAAATCGAAGCAAACACAACAGGAAGTGACGTGTAAAAGTTCGGCGGGGGGTTAACGCCCATTCAAAAGACAACAACAAAAACTCCTCACTAGCATTCTCTCCAAAAGTAAGAAACTCCTCTAAACCGACCAAACTATTCACTCTGATCTCCCCTCTCACAAAACTGCGACATAATTAAACCATTCCTCGGCCAGGATCCTTCCAACACTGGGAACTTACGAACATGTGCTCATCATCAGGATGTGTATAACAATTTATATTAACATAACGACAAACAAGTCCCCACCAATCATCATCTGAGATGAGACTTGTCGATTCCTTACTGGCGGTAATCACAAAAATTTAATGGAAAGCCATTCCCACGATCTATCATCAGAGATAAAATTCATCGAGGAAAAAGGGTAATATGGAATTATTCATTTAACAAACTGAATGGAATTTTGTTTAATACCCTGGAGGTAATACTAGGTAATTTCTGCGATGTAAAGGTAAATTTAAAATACTTTAAAGCGTTCATTACCTGGGGTTATAATCCATTAACGAATCAACTCAATCTCTCACTCAAGGGGCATTCAGACAATATTAAATAATTATATTGTGTTTTGATTCTTATATATATGTATATCTGATAGTTAAAGTGTCCAATAACTAGAGTTATACTCTGTTAGCGCAGAAACACATTCATCAATACTGTCACTCCTCAAGCACTAAGGTAACAACCATATTTACTTACTAATGAAAGCATTACATTCGAATTGGATATTATACAGAAACATGGTCATTTACCAATATTATATCAAGAATCCCTTCAATAGATTATCAATTGTATTTCATGTAAAAGAAACATATGTAATATAAACTTGTACATGATTTGCATTAATAATACCCTGTCACATGAGAGATTTAAATAAAAACAACAGTTACAGCAATTACAATTATAATTGCCGAGTAAATAATTAAAATCAGCCATTCAATCCATTTGTATTTGCTATTCTGATCCCAGTATAAGTCACAATGCATTCTATTCTACTAAAATAGAAATCATACCGTTGCCTTGTCGCCCGCTTTGAATGACGTCCCGCGCTCCGTGCTGCTCCCACTCACCGACCGTTGAGACTACACCGATACCTCCCAGCCAATTTCTAGGGGTAATCTGCTTCCCCCTTAGCCCCCCGAGCTGCAAAGGGGCCACACACTATCCAGATGGTACGTCTAGCTCCCAACTCGCCTCGCAAGGCCGAGCTACCACTCCTATCCGAGCTGGGAAATCCCAACTCCCCATAAGTAATCAGTCAAGTTGCAAATCCGGCAGTGTAATGTTACGCTAATAGCCGATCCCCTTTCTTCCTCCTCCTTTCTCTCTTTTATAGAGTTTTAGAACTTCCCACTTTCCCCAAATTTCATTTACTTTAAGTTTTAATGAAATCTTCTAAAAATTTATCTTTCGTACAAGTGTCATTCATCCTCCATGTTTCTCCATTAACTATTTTCTTTAATTTATTAAATTGTCTTATTTCCCTCACCCACCTAGAGTTACTTCTATTTTTACTCCTAGGTGTCCCGAGATTCCCTTACATGTTTTAAATACTTTCCCTAAAATGAAGTTGCTAATTTAGTTCAATTTAGAAGGTTCTTAATTGCAGATTCTTTACTATGTTGACCTCGCTTTTTACCATAAGCTCCCCTCTTTCCCTTATTATGTTTCCTCGATTCCTTAGTTTCCTAATTTTTATTATTCCCTTCTTTCCCCTTTTTATTAGAGCCAAAATGGCAGTTGCGCAAATTAACCCCTTTTTCCTTTTTATTAATAATTTAATATCTTTTACACTTTCACAAGTTAAATAATTTATTTCTTCTTTACCTTTGATATCCATAGATTTTAATTAAGTTCTCACTCTCTTCATTTTATGCAAAAAAATTATGAAGTCCACAACTATTACTTAAGTGGTTTTTAGTTTAAAATTTATTATTTTATTTTTATAAGGTATTTTTCTTAAGGGTAGACAAAATTTTACCCCTAGCGAAGTTTAGACTTAGGACTTAGATTCTGAACTAGGCGACATTTTAATTAGGGAAGTTGTTTTAAAATTTCTTAAAGAGATATTAGTCTTAGACCATCTTGGTTTGTTCCTTTAACATCATCAACACGACGTGCCCTTCAGGATGCACTACGTGCTCCAAGGGTGCCACTCGCCTCTAGTGTTTCTTTTGTGCGACGTGCCCTTCAGGATGCACCACGTGCTCCAATGGTGCCACTCACCTCTTGACTGATTGGCAGACATCAATAACCCCTGGAGTCAACACTTTGCTAGGTGAACTTGTGGGAGACTAAGGGATTATAAGGAATAAGGCCCCGACCTTATTGTGCACCCCTTAGAATCATCGCGAGTGACTGTCGCAGTCTGCCCTCACGACATCGTGGATCCTCTCGAACTAGGTGATCGTTAACCTATAGTTCGAGCCATGGCGGGAGTGCTAGTAGGATGTGGCAGGGTTGTTGTCCACACCTCTCCCTTAACCTCTCTGGTAGTCGTGTGTGGCCCCTTTACTCCATATGTGAGTCTGGTCGGCAAGCTATCGTCAGCCTGCATCATCAACAATCATGTCAGACATGCCCACATCATATCATCTAATCAAATGTACTAAAATCACAGTAAATCAATAAAACCCCAATAGCACACTCCCTAACTTGATCCGGAGTCCAAGGGGTTTCGTCGATGCCTCTGCATCCTCAAGGTCAAAAGCCCTGCACACTCAGTAAAACCGAGTTAATAGCAGTTGTCTATGTCAAAGCAGTAAAACATCATGTCATCTATCATAACGCATCATAATCAAGGATAAATGTTTTAATATCATAAAAGTCCAGATCACTTGTGAGCAAGTGTCCTCAAAGAATAAGTTTTCTCAGTGTGCCAGAGCGGGATGTTACATACACCCCCTCTTGGTCTAAACTTCGTCCCGAAGTTTCACAGTATAAATGCCGAAAAAAGTGTATTACATTATCATATGTCTATCTATCAAACAAAAATGGAAACTGCTGTCGCATATCATATGCATCCTCCCAGGTCGCCAAGTGAAGACTGTAATTGTCCCACTAGACTTTGACCTGTTCTACCGTTCGACGTCATAACTGTCGAACGTGATGATCTAATACGCGGACCGACTTAGCCATGAGAGCTCCCTCATCCGATACCTGCAAGGAACTCATGTCAATCACATGTCTCAGATCACTAATATAATGTCTCAAAATAGATACATGAAAAACATCGTGCATACGCCTCAAAGAATCAGGCAAGGCTAGTCGACAGGCCACGGGCCCCTTTCTCTCCACAATATCGAAAGGTCCCACGAACCTAGGAGAGAGTTTAGCTCCCTTTCCAAACTTGATCGAACTCTTATGCGGGTTAACCCGCAAGAAGACTCGATCGCCGACCTCGTAACTACGGTCGACTCAGTGCGCATCGACATAACTCTTCTGTCGATCCTGCGCTTCTTTAATCCTTTATCTTATGGTTTGCATTTTCTCTTTCATTTCTTGGATCGCTTCTGGTTCCACCAGGACCCTATCCTCAAGCCGATCCCAACTCAAGGGTGTCTGACACGGTCGCCCGTAAAGAAACTCGAAAGGCGCCATTTTAATGGTGCTCTGGTAACTATTGTTGTAAGCGAACTCTACTAGTGGCAAGAATTCTTCCCAACACTTTTGTTGGTCCATCACGTACATGTGTAACATGTCTTCCAAGGTTTGGTTCATTCGTTCAGTCTGTTCGTCAGTCTCTGGGTGATACAGAGTACTAAAGTTAAGTTGGGCTCCCAAGGCCTCTTGGAAACTCGTCCAAAATCATCCAGTAAACACCGATCCTTGATCAGATATAATCCTCTTAGGCACGCCATGCAGCCTCACAATCTCATTGATGAAAACTCTAGCAATGTCAGGTGCCTGATATGTCGTACGCACAGGAATAAAATGAGAAATCTTCATCAAAGTGTCTACTACTACGAAAATAAAGTCATGTCTCCTTGCCGTCAGTGGCAATCCAACAATAAAATCCATCGAAATGACCTCCCATTTTGATTCCGGAATGACATCTGGTTGTAGTAATCCTGTTGGGTGTCTATGTTCAGCCTTTACCTGCTGACACTCTAGACATCTGGCCACATAGCTGACTATGTTGACCTTCATTCCTTTCCAGAAGAATAAGGGTTTTAGGTCTACCCTCATCTTCGTGACTCTCGGGTGCACCATGTAAACTGCTCTATGAGCCTCGCTCAGGATCAACATCCTCAACTCGTCATTTGGCGGTACGTAAATCCTACTTTTAAACCTCAATAACCCATCGCTATCAAATGAAAATTGCTCATATCGTGGTACCATCATTGTGTTTTGTCCGATAAAACCCTCGACCTCCTTGTACTAGTCATCGTCACGTTGTAAAGTGAGAATCTTCTCACATAGATTTGTCTGAAGAGGTAACACTGAAAAGATGCGTGGTCTCCAACTCAAAGAATCTACCACTCGGTTCACTGTTCCTTTTATGTAGGAAATATCAAAGTCGTACTCGCTAAGCAATTTTGACCAACGTCATTGTCATGCGTTAAGGTCACTTTGCGTAAAAATGTGTTGTAGTCCATAATGATCAGTCTTTAGTTCAAATTTTTGTCCAACAAGGTAGTGTCTCCAAACCTTCAAGGTATATACGATGGCTAATAACTCCAAATCGTGCATCACGTATTTCTCCTCATGCCTTCGCAGTTTCCTCGAAATGTAAGCAATCACTCGTCCGTCTTGCATCAAGACTCCGCCTAAACCTTCCTTGGATGCGTCTGTGCATACCAAGAAGTCTGCATCCATGTCAGGGACCTTTAGTATCGGTGTTGTCTTCAACAACTCTTTAAGCCTCCGAAATGCTTCCGTGCATTTCTCGGTCCAAACAAACTTCTTTTTTTTCTTCTGCAATTCCGTGATCGGATTTGCTATCTTCGAAAATCCCTCGACAAACCGTCGATAGTATCCTGCTAAAACCATAAAGCTACACACTTCCGTGACATTTGTCGATGCAGGCCATTCCATAATAGCCTCGACCTTGGATGGATCCACGACGATACCTTCACCGGAGATGACATGCCCTAAGTAGTGAATCCTCGATTGATAAAAAGAGCATTTGGACAACTTCCCAAACAATTTGTGCTCTCGCAAACACTATAGTACCAAGCGCAAGTGCTTGTCATGCTCCTCCATTATCTGAGAGTAGATCAAAATATCGTCAATGAATACTTGGACGAACTTTTCCAAGTACTCACGGAACACCCCGTTCATCAAACTAATAAATACCCCTGGGGCATTTGTCAGTCCAAACGGTAAAACAGTAAACTTGTAGTGTCCAAACCTCATCTTAAAGGCGGTCTTAGGGACATCATCCTCCTTGATCTGTAACTAGTGATACCCTAATCCCAAATCGATCTTGGAGAACACCGTCACACCCTTCATTTAATCGAACAGATCATCAATTCTCGGCAAGGGATACTGATTTTTTATCTTGGCCTTGTTCAGTTGACGGTAGTCGATGCAAATCCTCCACGATCCGTCCTTCTTTCGTATGAAAATAACCGGTTCTGCCCACGTTGACACACTAGGACGTATTAGTCCTAGGTCCAACAACTCCTTCAGTTGCATTTTCAACTCTTGTAACTCCGCATTCAACATCCGATAAGGCGTTCTTTCTATCGGTTCAGTCCCCGATTTTAGGTCTATGGTAAAATTCAAATCTCTCTCCAGCTACATCCCAGGTAACTCCTCTGGAAATATGTCCGCAAACTCTCTCACCACTGGAAGGTGTTCTAGACCTTCCACCACTCCCTTCTCGTTTAGCACAAGGATCGCATAAAGCTTGCACCCCTTGCACATACTCTTTCGTAACTGTAAGGAAGAGACGAACCTCAGGGAAACTCCCTGGCTTCATCCTACAATCACATGTCTCTGTCCCTCGTCATCAAACAAGCTCAACTGTTTTGTCTTACAGTTGAGTATCACCTCATGTGACTCCAACCAATCCATACCAATCACGACATCATAAGATCCTAGGATCGTGACGTACAGGTTGGCCCTTGTGACAAACTCTCCCAGGTTAAGGATACAGTCCGTAACCTTTCCTCCAACTTTTGTTTGGCTCCCGAGGCCATCTCTACGAAGCTAAACTTTTCCTGTTCGAATGCCTTTACCTTGATCCTTTTTAGCGCTGCACCAGAAATGAAACTCTCGGTATCACCAGGATCTATCAAAATACTAAGGGTCTGGTTAGCGACGGTACCTGTCGTCTCAAGCACAGTCGACTAGTGCTCTGCCTGGCGGTTATTCATCACTGCATGAATCCGATGGGCCTTGCCCATATCTCCCACTATAGTGGGTCTGGCTAATCCGGACTCTTTGGTCCTCTCCATAGGACAGTCGCACTGGCAGTGTGGCTCCCCACACGTCCAACACCCCTTCTTTGGCCCAGTAGTCCTGGTACCCGAAGTAGAAGATGATGACTCACTGGCCTAGAACCTTGGTCTGTGCTGCTGAACAGGCCTAAATTGCTGCTGCTGTGGGTGACACTACTACTGATGTTGTGGTCCCCTAGAAGGTGTCCACTACTGATGCAGCGGTCACCAGGGTGTGGTGAAAGTGGATCCCCTCTGGAAGCCACGATATCCCAGCGTATGTCTCGCTGGTGTCTAGTGCTGTTGTGTTCCAAATGAAACTTGCCCTGTTGGTCTTGCTGGAGTCCTGGTCTGACCCCCACTGATAAGCCCCTTCTCTACTATGAGGTTCTTCTGGACGACATCGTGCAAGGTTTGAGGCATCAAAATCCTAACCTTTGCATGTAGACTATCGTTAAGGCCGAACATGAACTTGTTGACCTTAAGTTTCTCCTTGTTAAGGTGCAGAGTGTACCGGAGCAGCTCCATAAAACGTGCCTCGTAATCGGGCACCGTACTACCTCCTTGTCGTAAGGCATTGAACTCATTGAGCTGATGCTCAATGAATTCCTCAAAAAGGTACCTCTCTCAGAACCATTCCTTGAATAGTTCCCATGACACGTGTTCGACGACCATGTTCAGCTACGGCGGGAGTGTCTTCTACCATAGAAGGGCGCTCCCCTTCAGTTGAAAGACCGTCATGCAGACCTTCATGTTGGAGGTATAATCGCAAAGTGTGAAACACATCGCCATGTTCTCCAACCATGCCTTAGTGGCTGCGTCGTCTAGGGCACCAAAGAACTCAGTAAATTTGACCTTCTCGAGTTCCCGGTGAATGCCACCAGTAACGGCCGATGTGCGCGGCGGAACCTCAACGGGTGCCGGCGCTCTGGCCTCATCTCTGTCCAAACGGTTGATCAGTGCCTCAGACATGCATTGAAAGGATCTCATCATCCCGACTACATCGCCAACTGCTATCTGCTCCTATCCGAGAACCTGCTCATCTCCCTGGGGGTTAGACCCTCAGGTGTGGATGCTGCTAGAGGCGTCGCGCCTCCTCCCCTCTCACCTCGTTGTCTACCTCTGCGGCGTCCTCTAACCATGATCACCTGCATGCACATAATCAACTTGATCAACAATAGTATAATCAAATAAGGTCAATGAAATACGTAGCGATCCCAAGTCGCGGGTCAAACCCTCTCTGATACCATATGTAACGAACCTCCTCGTTACGCCGACAAACCTCTTATAACAAGTGCAATTTTTTTTATTTTTTTTAAGTGTGTGCACGCGTGTACAAGGGAAACAAACACATTTGACTTTGTGTCACCACTCAACGACGAACAAGACGCAAACCACGACGAACACAACAAGACGACATGAGACGCACAACAAGTAACTGCATGCATTTAACGACGATCAATCGACAATAAGTAAGACTGACTACCCGCCCATTCTACCCTGCAATGGTTAGGACCTCCAAGACACATAAGCAATGCTCAAGCCCAGGTTCCCATCAATTTTAACCTTTTAAGGTCTCAGGGATGGCGACTGTTCTGAGGAACAAGGAGGTGTCTACATCCCGCCCGACACAAGCAGACCACACAATGAAATTAATACAACCAAGCACAACAATAATTAAATGAGCAACCACATCCTCTACGGAAGGCACAAGGCAAAAGGACTTAGACAACGACCAACCAATATTAAGACAAGGCATTGTCTATGACTCAACTGTGATTGATTACAGACCAATTACTCCATTTAAAT
This sequence comes from Picea glauca, assembly GCA_000966675.3. Classification (NCBI taxonomy): domain Eukaryota; kingdom Viridiplantae; phylum Streptophyta; class Pinopsida; order Pinales; family Pinaceae; genus Picea; species Picea glauca. The sequence goes on from JZKD02S1722027.1 coordinate 660,925, forward strand.
TTCATTAACCGACGAGTACCTTTAATATAAGGTAAATCCAATTAATCTCCATCCCCCATTTATTAAGTCATAAAATCTTATTGTACTTAGTTCAAGGACATTACAATTGTATGCTATCACTAACAGTAAAAATGATAATAGCATCTCCATGAAATGATGCCCATAATACCTTTTATATCACAATGACTTTCAATAATCACAATCACATTGCATTTTATGTGTTAACCATAATAACTAAACTACGATATCATTACCATAATGATGAACACATTAACATTTACTTTACCATGAATATTAGCATTAACATAAAACATTACACCACATTACCTTAACATTACAATACAATACATTACCTTACATTAACATTCCATTCCATTACAATACATTCCAGTACACTACATTAACATTTCATTAACAATTCATTACACTCCATCATATTACATTTCATTAACCTAACATTACATTACATTACCTTTATTATGATATTATACTTTTATATATTAATCATTAATTAAAAGCTAACTAGAACAAATAACCGAGCATCTAATGTAAATAACAAGGCACCCCTTTTTTTTTTAAATTGTAACATCCCGCTCTGGCGCACATGCCAAACTTATTCTTTGAGGACACTTGCTCGCAAGTGATCTGGATTTATATGATGATAAAACTTTTCTTTCATTTTGATGCATTGA
>JZKD02S1722028.1:0-12203 GCA_000966675.3 Picea glauca
TTTCCCTTTATCTTTGGGAAGTCCCAGGCCTCCCAGCACCACAGGGAGACATTGTTTCCTGTTCGCCTGAAATTTTAAGACAGAATCCCTGTCTTCGGCCGCTAGGGACTTGATTTGGGATTGTACTTCTGGATAGGATTTGGCCCCTCGGAAAACATCATCCGAGGGTGAGTCTTCGTGCTCGAACCTCTTTAAACCGCAATTTCCTAAATGAGTACTCACGACCCTCTGTGGATCATGCCTTTTATATTCGATATAGGCCAAATTCAAGCCTTCTAAGGCTGCAGCCTCAGCCTTAGCATGTCCAAAATCTAACAAGGAATAAGAATTAAGCCGGATAGTAAAAGACGGCCATACCTTCTTTGCCGATGCTTTTAATTCTTTGCTCACGCCACCGATCACTGTTTGGCGAGCGATCTCGCGACATGCCAGTTTGTCGGGGATAAATTGTGGGAGCACCAGAGGAGGAACAGCAGCCCCGAATACTCTCAAATAAGAGAATTCCTCTTCCACATACCAGTCTGCGATATGGCTCAGATTTGCGGCCATACCATCCGGGATGCAGGGTGGAAAAAGGCCAAAAATGGTGACGTGCAGGGGCACCATCACCCAGTTAAAATTTTCATAAATGAAATCATTTGCATTATTCTCCCACAATTTATCGTGGTACTCATGCACAGCTTTATCTTCGGATGGACTCCAAGCCCAATTCATTAAAGGAAAAGGCGTCATGGCGCATATCGCATCCATGATATACGCAGACATGTAGAATCCGGACAGCTTCCCTGCTGCCTTCTGCTCTTGGTACTCGGTGATTTTGTTGAATAAATTATCAGAGAGCATTTTTGCCCAATTGAATGAGGAACCTTCTGCCACCCGAAAAATGAGGGGTACCCACTGAACGTGAAAATGCGYCGTGTCCTCCGACCCGAACAGCCGGCAAGTCATCATCGCCACATACCTGTAATTTGGTTCCAACGAAGAAATCGAATACACACCTTCGTTGTTCACCCTGAATGTGGAGGGGCGAGATACCCAATTCTTTATCAACCCTAGCATAGTCTTCTCAAATTCTTCGCACTCCTTCTTTTTGAACTCTGCGAAGAATTCCTTGTCAAATGTGCATTCTGAGGTCGTTGGGAGCTTATACATAGACTGGATGTGTTCGGGCCTAAAAGTCCCAATAATGTCCCGTCGGTCATTTACAATAGTTCTGGAAGGCAAGTCGATGTGATCCAATGCCCNATGAGTACTCACGACCCTCTGTGGATCATGCCTTTTATATTCGATATAGGCCAAATCCAAGCCTTCTAAGGCTGCAGCCTCAGCCTTAGCATGTCCAAAATCTAACAAGGAATAACAATTAATCCGAATAGGAAAATACAGCCATACCTTCTTTGCTGATGCTTTTAATTATTTTCTCACGCCGTCGATCACTGTTTGGCGAGCGATGTCGCGACATGCCAGTTTGTCGGGGATAAATTGTGGGAGCGCCATAGGAGGAACAGCAGCTCCGAATACTCTCAAATAAGAGAATTCCTCTTCCACATACCAGTCTGCGATATGGCTCAGATTTGCGGCCATACCATCCGGGATGCGGGGTGGCAAAAGGCCAAAAATGGTGACGTGCAGGGGCACCATCACCCAGTTAAAAATTTCATAAATGAAATCATTTGCATTATTCTCCCACAATTTATCATGGTATTCATGCACAGCTTTATCTTCGGATGGACTCCAAGCCCAATTCATTAAAGGAAAAGGCATCCTGGCGCATATCGCATCCATGATATACGCGGACATGTAGAATCCGGACGGCTTCCCGGCTGCCTTCTGCTCTTGGTACTCGGTGATTTTGTTGAATAAATTATCAGAGAGCATTTTTGCCCAATTGAATGAGGAACCTTTTACCACCCGAAAAATGAGGGGTACCCATTGAACGTAAAAATGCGTCGTGTCCTCCAACCCGAACAACCGACAAGTCATCATCGCCACATACCTGTAATTTGGTTCCAACGAAGAAATCGAATACACACCTTCGTTGTTCACTCTGAATGTGGAGGGGCGAGATACCCAATCCTTTATCAAGCCTCGCATAGTCTTGTCAAATTCTTCGCACTCCTTATTTTTGAACTCTGCGAAGAATTCCTTGCCAAATGTGCATTCAGAGGTCGTTGGGAGCTTATACATAGACTGGATGTGTTCGGGCCTAAAAGTCCCAATAATGTCCCTTCGGTCATTTACAATAGTTCTGGAAGGCAAGTCGATGTGATCCAATGCCCATCGGATCATATCGAAGTACGGGAGAAATCGAGGTCTAGTCGCAACAAGATGCATTCTCGACTGAACAATAGCCTTGTATCTAATGTTTAGGTCGTCCTTCACGATATCATAGTTATAGTCATCAGAGTCTGAATAGTTTACTGCCTCGGATTGCAGGATATCTGTAATAGAAGACCAGGTAGATACGGAGCCGCCCGTCCGAGGCAAAGTGTCTGAGACGCTGTCCGAACCTTGTGCTGCGACTTCGATATTTGCTTTGGCTCCTCTCCTTGGCGCCATAGCTGAAACTGGCGTTTTCGTTCTTCTGCGATAAACCTGCGTATACATGCAGAGGCTAGTTTACTCGGAGAAAGACTTGCTCTATACACTTAATAAGAAATGTTTTCCTTTTAATATATAAAACAAGTTTCGTATATATTTTGGAAATTATGTACCTTTGTCATGGGTTCATTAAATCGCGAATAAAACCACATTAATTGAAAAAATCCGATCTTATTTTCATCGTGGATTTACCCCCTTTTCTCATTAATGTCATGAACATTGGGCAGCTTGATAGGTACTCGGGTTATGGAGAGTAAATGAATCCCTTGTGAAGTGTGCCAACTTTGATGCGTGGGGTGTACCTTAATTTAAAATTATTTTTTTTTAATTTCAAATCTTAATGGCTTAGATATTTCCTCGCTTTTCGTCATCTCGTGAATTTCCCTTTAACGTTTTGACTTTACAACTCGCGAGATTGCGAATTCCRATCTCAGCATTAACTAACAATAATCATGATGTAGCGGATCCTAAATGATATGATTAACTTAATCGCCGGATCGGAATTCGGGAATTCGAAGACAAGTTTTTAGGAGAATGACATGCCAAGTCGYGATATCGCGATGCGGCGATAATTAGTCTCAAATTACGAGAAGTAAATCTTAAATTAGGAGTCTAACTAATCTCGCTATAATTATGTCGCAACCTCGCGAATCGTAGTTTGGATATCTTTAACTTTATGAGAGAAAAATCCGAGCTGCGATGTGCCGAGAAACGAAAATTAACCGTGGTTAGTTTTTTAACCTTGGTTATTGACTAAGGCTTATCAAAAGATTTATCGCGTTCTCGGCCCTCGGGGTTATAAAAACAAAAATTTAGGATCGAGGAATGTCGAGTCACGAAACCCCGATGATGTCTAATCAAGGGTTAAGTGGTTTAACATAGTTAATGCCTTGGGTGAAAAATTTGAAAGAGTGAGTTCGCATTTTTGCGACTCGGGACTTGTGAATTCAAACATTTAAGGCGCCTGACTGGCGATATCCCGAAATGAAACAAGAGAGCAACAATCTTGCGAAAAAATGAAATTTTATTGAAAGCAAAAAAATGCATTGCTATTCATGCGACAAGATTTGAAAGTTTTATGATGTTCGGAAAGAGAAGAAAAACAACTTTAGATTTCAAGTATCAGACTTTGAAAATTCGTGTGGGGTGAAAGAACAAGTGCGGCTCCAACACCGCTCAGCTTCTCTTCATCCTTCAGAGCCATCTGATAACCATCTTCCACCGTTTGGATGACCATCATGCTCATCTCATCCTGAATGTCGTATCTCAGACCATTCACATACCTAGAAACTTTTTCATCATCACTTTCACGATGACCTGCCCTGATGTTTAGCTTGTAGAACTCTTCAGTGTACTCCTTCATTGTCATCAGCTTCTGTCTCAAATTTTGCATCCTTCAAAATAGAGTGATTTGATAATCCTTGGGTATGAATTTCACCTTCATCTTTGCGATCATTCTATCCCAACTTTTGATTTTTTGCTTACCTTTGCAGTGTCTATCAGCTTGTAGTTCATCCCACCATAATGTTGCATGTCCTTTCAATCTTGTGATAGCATGTTTGACCTTCTTGTCTTCCTCGACATCTTCATAGTCAAAATATGTGTCCAGAGCTCTAATCCAGTCTAGAAGCTCTTCAACATCCAGGTTTCCTTCGTATACCGGAATGTCCATTTTTTCTCTAGCACCCATTCTTGCAACAGCCCTAAGTAGGCGTTCATTTGCTACGAATTCTTCTCTTTCATGTCCAGCTTCATCTTCACTTTTAGATTCACTGACATCTCCAACACTGGTTGTGAGCCTTTGTGTTGTCTCCATGTCCTCGAGTCTGGCGCGTAGGTCACGCATCTCTCTTTCTATGGCTGAATCAGGCACTTGTCTGCCCCTTCTTCTTGGAATTTCCCTCTCCTCTAGTGGATCAGGTGTTTGTCTGTCTCTTCTTCTTGGCGGCATGGTAAATATTTCTTTTCCTTTCTACATAAAGAAAAGAAATGTTTCTGGAATATGATACCACTTGATGCAGACCCCCAACCCTCTATCGGCCCTCGGGTCAAGGTCCTCTATAGGATCGTTCAATTTCCCCTTGAGCCGAAATGGCTCTTTCGATTCCCTACTGGAATCTTCATTTATCGATCCGCAGGTCCTTTCGGAAACTCCCCTGTGCAAACAGCACTAAGCGCGAGCTCCACCTTCTCTAAGAGACCACAGCGCTATGACCAAGGCCTATTCCCAAAGGTGCTTGTCGCAACTCGCAATCTCGCGAGTTCGCGAGTTAAAACTCCTGACTCTTCCTTCCCAATCTCGCGATACCCGAGATCACGAAATGGGTATAGCTCCCTTCTGTCAGTGCCCTCTGTGTGTGACCGTCGGCTAGGCTAAGCGCTAGCTCCCGTCACGACTTCGCAACTTCGCAAGTTGAAGGGTTGAGTCTCCATGCTCTTCACGTGTGAACCTCCGAGACTTGAAAGTCAGCGAGGGTTGGCCTTCCCTTCGCACTTCTCGCAACTTGCCACTTCGTGAGTTGTAGCGTTGATCTCCCATGCTCTTATCCCGCGAATCCCCGAGACACGAGAAGTCAATGGATTGTTGACTCCTTTCCTCCTGGCAACGCGTGTCCGCCTGTCAACCACGCGGGCCCCACCTTGTAGTTCTGCCACATGTCTCTCGTGCCCAACTTAGGCACCTCACAACTTCACTTCCCAAAACGTTGCCTCCTTTGTATCCCGACACCCGAAGTGTCGAGATCCCAAACTCCTCATTACTCCCTATCGCAACTCGTGACTTCAGGACTTTCAGGACAAAAATCTCGACTCTCCAACTGTCGAAACCCAAAATGTCGATCCACCGAAATGGTTGATGACATCCTTTCCCCGTACTTATATCGCGTCTTGCGATTTCTGGAATCCCAAAATATATGTCTCGAGCTCCTATCCTTCGAAATGCCAAAATGTCGAGTTCCAACTCGTTATTAATTTTGGCCCCACAACAGAACTTCTCGCCCTATCGGGACTTTGCACTTCGCGATTTCGTGGATCTTGATGTAAGGTTTTCGGTCCTTCAACTCGCGAATCCTGGAAGTGAGAATTCACGAGTGATCCAATGGCCCTTGTCGACTTGGATCCTAAGGTCCAATTTTCTCCTGAGCTTGCACTTGAAAAATACTTGTCGTAACTTCCCTTCTCCTCTGCAAGATCTGACGGCTCTCGGAATTTCGCAAATTCTCCACGGAGAATTTCGACCGTCCAATTCCTCCTTGACAACTCCTACGAGATGAACAAGGTATTCCTTCACGGAACTTGTCCACCTGCAAAACAACTTTGTTACGCCTCCTTCCAACACTTCAAGGCACTCGCCCTCTTGAGCCTTTCTTTGACAACTTTGAAGACTCTATCCCTCCTGAGCTTGCTTGAAATCCTCAAGTACTCTGGGGATAACTCCTACGTGCACTCCTTGCGGAACTTCTTAAAATACGCTCTAGTATTTGAACCTCTTCAACTCTGTGCACTCCTTGCAATAGCAGTCTTTCAACAATTCCCTCAAGTTGTAAGCTCTGAGACTTCACTCGGGCTGCGCACACCTTGCACGGCTCCTGTGCTTAATTTTCACTTCCACGAGAATGAGAACAATGTTATCCCTCCTGAGCTTTCAGAGATAAAAACTCTGAACCCTCGTCAACGCACTCCTTGCGGACAAACTCCACTTCACTCCTTGCAGGAATTTTACTCACTCAAGTTGAGAAACAATTGAAACTCATTCCTTACTCTCTCTCTCAGATTTCAAACATTCAACAAGAAATCATTCATACATAGCATAACAGCAAATACATAACAGAAAGAGTAAAGTAGCTATAAGAATAGCATTCAACATACATACACAGAGAATATCACAACACCATAAGTCTGAATCAAAGCTTCATGTATTAATTCAGAACTTCTGTACATGGGTGTTTTCAAATACAGTTCTCTTCTTCTTCTCCTCTCTGTTCTCTATGCTCGATTGATCATGCTAATGTTACAATGATACAAGATGACGGTGTCTATAGTCGGTTTTCCCTCCTACGCTATAAACTATCTAATCTGCAATTCAAAGCTACCTACTTACATTTACTACACATAAATGTCTCTACCTACTACAGATGTGAGTGAATCACTCATGATCTATTTATAATCTACAAGTACGCCCTTTCTTAACTGATTTATTTAAGTTTTGGTGCATCCCTCTTCAAAACAATTTAAACACCTTTGAACATGTGCCAAAATGTGTTGGTGTTGCTCGCGCTCGCTTGTTGTTGGCAATGCTCTTGCATCATAAAAGGAGATGTCAAGAGTTAAAATCCAATGTTGAAACCTTTGATATGCTTCTCCTAGGGATTCCCAAGAAAGAAGTGAAAAGCTTCTCGGTAAGAAAAGGGAACTCATAAGATACATAAACACTCAAGGTACTAGTTGATGGATAGGAGGTCTCATCACGAGTCATCCTATTATGACCATGGGCATGTAGAGGTATGACACTACACCTATCTGGTCAAAAAAACCAGGGTAGTAGATCTTGGTGGCATAGCCAAGAGAAAGGGGTATCGTCATGAGCTAGTCTTCTCATTTCCGTGAAATGTTTGTGGATAACACTGTCACCTCTGGTCATCAAGCCAGGACAGTGGCCCTCAACTTTTCCCTTGAAGCACAAAAGAAAAAGATAAAAAGAACTAAAACTAAGAATAAAATCCAATGAATGGGCTAGGAAATAATTTCATTTATGACAAGGTGCAGCTCACCCTCTACAAAGGCACCCACAAGTAAGACTTACACTTCCTTGTTATTAGTGCACCCCATGCCCAAACACTTACCCCATGCCACCTCATACACTTAAATGACTTGGAGTGTCTCCCACTTGGGAAAAACCACAAACTTAAGGGAGGTTAGCCCAATAGGACACTTTGAGACCTTCTCCAAACCCAACTTGTCAAATTGCATAATGCCTTTGATCATCTGTCTAGGTTAAGGGGGGTTTGATTTACATGTTTAGGTAATGTAATTATTGGATGTGATTTACATGCTATGATCCATGTGACTTATGAACCCCTGGAGGGTGTACTTGTTGTTGTTGCAGGACCTTGTCTGGTGGATAGGTACACATGAGGGAATGATTAGCTCAGACCTTCATGAGGGATTTAATCCCATAGATGGATGTTGCAACACCAGCCAGGGGTAAGAAGAAACTAAATATTTGCACCGGGAAAAAGAAAGATTTTGCCTTTGGAGGCACCCTAGTAGACCTAGACCCAGGGGGATCTTGATCTTCCACATGGACATTGGCCCTTGAGGTCCTTAAACGTCACCATCATGACCCTAGACATCATCCAGAGCTAGGGTTTTCATTTTGGAGGTAGTTATGAGCTTAGTGGCACGTGTGGGCATCATCTTAGGCCTCTAGAGGCCAAGCGCCCTACATTTTAGGTCCAATGTTCCACCTTAGGGCCTCAATGTCACTCTAGAAGGGCATGACTTCACCCTTGGATATGTATTTAGGTGCTAATTAATTTTTATTATGTCAAAATTGGATTTTATTGTAAATTGGCCAGGTCGGTCTTAATTTTGACCTAAAATTAATTAAGGGTCAAAGTTTTATATAAATAAGGATAAAGTACATTTCTTTTAACATAAAAACTCTCACTTGGAGATAGTGGTCTGAAATTTGTGCCCTACTTATGGTTTATTGGTTGAAATTGTGATGTGAACCTCTCTTGGAGTCTTCTACTTGCAAATTGGATCATTTTTTGAAAAGTTATCTGGAAATCTAGGGTTTCATGGCTTTATTATTCTTGGTGAAGTAAGTAAATATGCAATTATCATTTCATTTTAATGGTTACGGTATATTTGCTTATTCATGTTAAAGATTATGAAATTTCTTTCTTGACAAACCCTAGGAGTAAAGAACTTAAGATACTATTTCTTTGCTCTACATTTGTTATGAAATACTCATTGTCTTTTCAAGCAATTTTGAGGCATATTTCTTGTCGTTGTTATGAAATACTTATTGTTGTTGTAAACTTTCATTTTTCTGCAATTTTATATCAGCTAGTATAGATTTCAATGGTTTATTGTCTTATTGAAGAACTAATATCATTGTGTACTTGAAACTACCATATTTTTTGCTTGTTGTCTTGTTCTGGGAAGGTACACTTCATCCATTACATTTTGATTCATCCCTTAAGACATAAACTCAACAAGACCTTTTCACTTGAGTGACTAGTGAAAGGGGGGTTATTTTTTCATCCTTGCTTTAGTTTCATTGGCCCTTTAGGTCACTAGGGACATCTCCCTTGGGGTAGTATTAACATACTCCTAAACAAAAATGGGTTTCCTATTAAGGTGACAATGATAGGTCACCCCCTTGTTACGCCAATCGTGTTTCACTTTCCTTGGGCTTTGGGAAAGGAAAGATTGTGTGATAACATGACCCAGTCATGATGGAAGAAGACTAGATAAATAAGATAATGGAAAAATATGGAAAGATGCATAATGGAGTACCCTACCAATATAAAATGAATAATAAGAAGAGAGCCATAGTTGATCGAGAGAGCTTGGAAAGCGATGAACAAGAGGTAGAGGATCTTCGGGCTGTGGATCAGATTGAGGAGATTTTGTGCACAATATATGAAAGGAAAATAGGAGGTCCAAGGTTAGGGATAGAATACATAACTCCAATCCACATCACCATTAGTGTGGAACCTACAACCCCATGTGTGACTAATACACCAAAAAGAACACCAGCGTTTAGAAAACCAATTTTTAGTGGAAGAAAGACAACAGGACATGCATCCAATCAAGGATCATCAACTGGAGGAGTCAGTTCAGGAAGTAACAATCAAATATCTACACCATGTGAAGGTAGTAGTTCAACATAGTTCAAAATGGAAAGACGTGATCCCACGATCAGATTACCATAATTTCAAGTAGAGGAATCAGAGGACCCTGAAAAGCTCTTATTCATTTGTGAGAAGATCTGGGAAGCAAAGAAGATCACAAATGATGATACAAATCTCACATAGTTAGCAATCACACTAAGAGACGGCGCACTGGATTGGTATATCAACCTAGATGTAAACAATCCACAGGTAATACCAAAGACTATTGCAGATGTGAAAAAATATTGGTAAACGAATTTTAGAAGACCAGTACATGAATAAAATGATTGAAATCAAGAAGAAACCAGGTGAGTTTGTTTGGGACATTGATCAGTGGTTCAAATGGCTGAAGGGTAAGTTGAAATATGAAATTATTGACATGCAACATAGGCACTTATTTGTGAACTCCCTATTACCACATGTGAAATACCCGTTAAGACAACAAAAGTTCAAAACTCAGGTAGAGGCTCTGCAGGAAGCCTTACAACTGGAAGAGAACCAATATCAGCAGACAGATCTAGCAATAGAGGATTTGAAGGAGGTTTTGAAGAATCTAACATTTCAACTTAACCAGAATAATGGTAAAGAGAAAAGAGAAGTTGTTTGGTGTACCCTATGCAAAACATAAGGACACCATAAGAATGAATGTCCAACTTTCGCATAGTATATGACGATGGGGGTGCCAAACCCATTGCCAACAGGAGGACCATGGTGAAATATTTGTAAGACACATGGGCATGATCTGTATCATTGTCCAATGATGCAGAAATATAAGACAGTACCAAAAAGTTCATATTGCATTTTTTTCAAATCAGTGGGTCGTGATGATAAGGATTATAGAATGATGGAGCTGATGATACAAAGAACTTCATATATGTATAGGGTGCAGGAATAAATGATGACATGACAAGTTGCACCTCATTTCAGCTAGATACCACCACCATACAACAATGCGCAGTCGTAGTATAATAATGCGCAACCACAGTATAATCCTCGCAGTATAACCAGGTACCTCAGTACAATGCACCACTCGGAGATCAAGGTGGATATAGAGGTGGAGGATGAGGAAGAGGAGGATTTGGATGAGGCAGAGGACCAGTAGTGTGACACAACTGCCAACAAACAGGACATTATGCAAGGGATTTTCCACTCCTACCAGTGACATGTATGTATTTTCGCGCAGTAGATCATGACATAGAAGACTATCCAACACTCTTGGGGAAGATCCAGGAAAAAATAAACCAGAATTTCCAATGTGTTATCACTCTGTAATTTTTTCAAGGCTGTGGAGGCAGTCACAAAGGCAACATCAAAACCACTTCGAGTCTTGGATCTAGCCCTCCAAGACTTAGAGAGGGATCTCTCTGTTTGATATAGATTTGTTTGAATAGATTTTAGGCTAGTTATGCAGAACATGGATTTTTTTATGGATTTGGTATGTTTGGGAGATCAAAAACTTGAATTTTCATTGGGCCATGGGGTCTACCTTCCTGAAAATGGATCTATCTCAGATATAAAGATTATCACCACAGGGAAGGATAGAAAGACTGTTGGACCAAATTGAATTAAATGAAAGTGGAGGAGAGGAAAAGAAGGGAAAATCCACCAAGCAGAGGAGTAGGTAAGAATTCTTATGCTCAACTTCAGACGAAAACATGCAGACCATTAAAAGCCTAGAAACAGAGTGCAAAAAACCAGTTTTGTTCGTAATATTTATTTCATTGATTGGATCAGGGAAAAAATCAAATGGATTCACAAAGAAAGAAAACATTTACTCAGAGAAAAACATCACCAGGGAGTCTAACACAAGAATCTTGCGGCTACAACTTTTATTTCTGGAAAGTCATCAAGAAAATTACAATGTATCCCCTGTGGGGCATGAATCCCGAGCTCAATCATCAATAATTTTACATTAAACTCACATCAATAAATAGGAAAAATCCTCCAACAATTTTTTTAAGTCGGATTCAACCGCCTCGGCCAAAAATAGAAACAAATCCCCAAAAATCTTGAACTGTCTGCCATGAAAAACGGACCAAATTTCTGCAAAAAAAGGGGCCTGCACAGACAATTTTTTATCTTCTATGATGACTCCTAGGAAAAACATGAAGTACATTATTGTATATGGGCATGTTATGGACAAAAACCTCCTTTAGTTTCTCCAAATTCGCCTCCATCTCACCGTAACAACTCCTGTAAAATCAGGACTGTAACAGAAAAATGAAAAACTGGAAAAAAGGGTCTCGAAGATGGCTTCGTTTCTCCCTTCTCATTGCACCTGTACAAAAAATGAGAGAGGTTTTTTTTCATCATCCTGTTACGGAAAAAAACCTCTCTCTATTTTTAAAAATTCGTTTTCATTTTCCCAGAATCCACTTCGGAAGAAGACTGTTCAAAACTGGAAAAAACAACGATTTTGTGAAAATGGGGGAGGGCGGTTTTGGAGAGGTAAGTGGTATTCAGAACCCCCCTGAGGTGGTAAGTGGTATTGGGAGGGGGGGGGTCTGAAATCACCTGGAGGTGACAAGTTTCCCTCCCAATACCACTATTCCGAACCCCCCCTCCGTTAAAGTTCGAAAAGCACGGGGGGGTCCGAAATTTTTTATGTGTGTGGATTAATTTTTGGGATGTGTGAATGTTAAGTTGCAGGTGGGGGGGAAATGATTTGACATTATATATATATATATATATATATATATA
>JZKD02S1722028.1:25068-35377 GCA_000966675.3 Picea glauca
CAGCATGTTTCAGCATCTGTTCTTCATAAACAATCGATTTCCATCAATGACAACCTTGATCATCTGCGCCTTGATCATCTGCGTCATCTCTGTTGTAGCCATATTTCCAACAAAGTTAGAACAGAAAACAGTTAATCATCTCCATACAAGAAGAAGGACAAACAGAGAATTTAGACTGAATGTCAACATTGTGGATTTCAATATGGGTGATGTTATACTAGATTTAGGCTTTGAAGTAAATGTATTACCTAAGAAGACGTGGCATTGTATGGGGGAACCTATCTTAGGCTATTCACTTGTCCAGTTGAAACTAGTAAATAAACACAGGGCATTACCTATTAGTAGACTTAAAGGTGTGAGAATAGATTTGGATGGAGTTCGGACTATGGCATATTTTGAAGTGATAGAGATAGTGGATGGAATGAAATCTTACCTATCATTACTTGGACTGGATTGGGAATTTGATAGCCAAGCTATAATTAACCTGAAGACAACAAAATGACTTTTGAATTGGGAGAATATAGATTTATTGCACCATTGAATCCTTTAGAATGGGAAAGGTTTGTAGAGGCCACTTGTTTGGATCTGGAAGAAATAAACCAGTTGTATAGAACCATCGCGCGACAAGAGGATTATGTTAACCCAACTGCAAATGGGGTACTCAGTTGGAGAAGAATTACATCATGTGCTTCCGACTCAGACACATGTTTAGAGAATTGGCAACAACAGTTACATGAAGTTTCCACAAGGAGATGTGCAAGAATAGATCGTGTAGTAAGATGGGTTGGTACAGAGATAAGAGAACCTCCCATCTTTCATGGGCTAAATGACTTAGAGTAATTCTTGAAAAAATATGAAGATGAAGTGTTAGAAAATCAGAGGCTCTTAGCCCTAGATATTGCACTCAAGGCAACACCTGCAAGATGGTGGGGTGCGCACAAAGAAATAATTCAGGACTGGTATCAGTGTAAACGACTACTGCACATTAGATTTTTTGTAGAACAGGGAAGCAATAAAATGCAGAGCTATGATGTATAAGGAACACCAGCGGAACACTTAGAGAAGTGCAAGACACAATGGAGAATTACACCACCAAAGGAATGGCCTATTCACTTTATCCATACATTGGAAGGAATCCCAGGGAACTGGTATATAGATTAGGAGATACGTAAAAGCACAACAGAATGGACAGGATTACAACATAATTTTTTGGTAACTTTCTCATTTGAACATGAGAACCCCAACATTGATTCGGCGCTGAAGTTGATACGGGGAATGGTATTTATTGATAAACTAGAGGTTGAAATCATGACAGAATATCAACAACAGAACAGACAGACAGTTAAAGAGTTACTCTCATGCTATCATGTGGAAGAAGAAGCACCAGATCAAGATGATCTACGCAACATTCAGATCACATACATTTAAGGAGAAAGAGAGGTGGAAGGTCCATATCTGGAATCAAAAGTATTTGTTGCACCAGTCAAAGTTAATATGGTCAACATTGGGACGAATGACAATCCTAAAATGGAAAGTATTGGAGACTATTGGGATGAGTTAACAACGGAAAGAATAACAAAGTTATTGCGCAAATACAGTGGCATATTCCCAACAACCTTTACAGAGATGAAAGGAATAGTAGGGGAGCTAGGTGAGATGAAGATACCCCTCAAACCTGAGGCTAGACCTGTCAAGAAAAGACCTTACAGACTGAATCTAGTGTATAAGCAGAAAGTAAAAGAAGAAATTGATCAAATGTTGGAAGTTGGCATTATAGAACTAGTTGAGGAATCTAAATGAATCAGTCCTATGGTAGTCCAAGAAAAGAAGCAAGGGGGGATAAGGATTTGTGTAGATCTGAGGAAACTTGATGATGCGTTCTTGCATGACCCTTTCCCTACCCCTTTTACAGATGAGGTCTTAGAGAATGTAGGAGGCCAGGAAGCATATTTATTCACAGATGGATTCTCAGGTTACCATCAGATCAAAATAGCTCTAGAGGACAGGTATAAGACTACTTTTACTATAGAATGGAGATCCTACCAATATACAGTCATGCCATTTGGGCTAAAGAATGCACCAGCCATTTTTTCAAGAGTAGTCATAGTTGTTTTTAAGGAATTCATACATCAATTTCTAGAAGTATATATGGATGACTTGATTGTATATAGTCTTTTAAAGGACCATGTAGAAGTGTTAAGACTAATGTTGGAAAGATGCAGGCAATGTCGGATATCATTAAATATCAAGAAATGCATTTTTGGTGCACCTTTTGGAATATTGTTGGGACATATAGTGTGTAAGAAAGGTTTACTAGTGAACCCTGCTAAGATTGCAATCATTGTGAATTTACCACCACCAAAGTCAGTGCGCTAGTTAAGAGCCACGCTAGAAAATACAGGCTACTACTGGAAATTTATAAAGGGGTATGCACAAATTACCACACCAATGGAAAAATTGTTAAAGAAGGACACCAGATTTGAGTGGAATGAGGATTGTCAACAAGGATTGGACACTTTAAAGGAAAAAACGGTAACAACACCTATACTAGCATTTCCAGATTGGGAAAAGACATTTCATATGCACGTAGATGCATCATCCATAGCACTTGGAGCAATTTTGGTGCAACCAAGAGCAGGGGACTTAGACCATCCTATAGCCTTTGCAAGAAGAAAATAGTCAGAATCTGAGAAGAATTACAGCACCACAAAAAGAGAAGTCATATCGATGGTATATGCACTTCAGGAATTCATGCATTATTTATGGTAAACACTTTAAAATGTTCACAGACCATTATGCCCTTAAATATCTATTAAAGAAGTCAGTGTTGGGGGGGGAGGATCTGTAGATAGTTATTATTATTTCAAGAATTTTATTTCGAAGTAATAGTCAAACGAGGAAAGATGAATGCAGGACTAGATCACCTGTCAAGGGTAACTAATGGAGAGGAACCTACTAAATTGGAATACAACTTCCCTGATGCACGGTTATTTTCAGTACAACTAATTGATGAATACTTCACTGATATTATTGAATACTTAAGTACAGGGGTTGCGCCACAAGATTTCAGCACTACGCGGAAAAAAAATATGGTAGTTAGAGTTTCAGACTATCAACTCATTGTAGGACATTTATACAACATGGGCACAGATAGCATTTTGAGAAGGTGTGTATTGGGACATGAACGACATATAATTTTAGTAGAATCTCATGAAGGTATAGATGGAGGAGACTATGCAGGAAAAGATACCACCCAGAAGGCATTGCATGCAGGATTATGGTGGCCAATAGTCCATAAATATGCCAAGGAATATTGTCAGCAATGTGATGTCTGTTAGAGGGTTGGCAAACCCAATAGAAAGGATGAGATGTCTCTAAGACCACAAGTGACTCTATAGGTCTTTTACAAATGGGTAATAGACTTTGTTGGACCTATTAATCCACCAACAAAAAGGTCATGAGATAGATATATCATTATTGCAACTGATTATTTAACAACATGGGCAGAAGCAGCAACAGTCAAGAACTGTAATGCAGAGACAGCAGCACACTTCATATTTGAGCAAGTGATCACCAGATTTGGATGTCCCGGGATTTTAATGAGTGACCAAGGCACTCGCTTTATTAATAATACCATCGGGGCTATCACTGAGGAGTTTGAAGTCTATCACCAGAAGACTACACCATATCATCCTCATGCAAATGGAACAGTAGAAGCGCTCAATAAAATCTTGGAAAATGATTTGACTAAGATTTGCAATGTCAACAGGGATGATTGGGACTTGAAAATACCAGCATTACTATGGGCATATAGGACCACATGCAAGAATATGATAGGACAAACACCATTCAGATTGGTGTATGGGCAAGAAGCAGTGGTGCCATTAGAATTTTTGGTACCTAGTCTGCGCGTAGCAACAATTACCAACATGACAGAAAGAGGCGTAATACAGGAGAGGTTAAGTCAACTAATGGAAATGGAAGAGGACATGATTCTGGTAGTATTTCACCAGGAAGTAAAGAAATAAAGAGACAAATCCTGGCATGACAGACATATTAAAAAAAAAGACTTTTAAGGAGGGAAACCTAGTTCTGCTCTATGACAACAAATTTTTCCAACACCCTGGTAAGTTTAGAATGCATTGGCAAGGGTCATACGAAGTAAAGACGGTCACAGATGGGGGATATGTGTACCTAAAATAGTTGGGAGGAACAAAACTAAAAGGAATGATCAATGGTAGTCGACTGAAACTGTACAGGGACAGTCAACCTACTAATTCTTAAAAGTTACAGCGCAGTAAGAAAGTCATGTATATAGTGTACTATAGTATATATTAGGAAAGAAAACTCATAAAAAATAAAACAAAAGTAGAAAAAAAAAAGAAAAAAAAAAAAAGGAAATAAAATAMAAAATATTGGGAAATATCATGCGCAATAGATAGTGGAATCAGTGCGACAAAACAAAATTGATCGCGCGCGGCATGTGGTTGACAAGAATAAAACACAACGCACTAAGGGAAATTTACAACAAGAAACGTATGATGCATAGATAAATTGCAGCACACCAGAAAACGAGCCAACGGTCGGAAAAGAAAAAATCGGTCGTCGGGGTAAAAAGGCATGAATTGGGAATTTATGAAAATTGAACGAAACGTGATCGACGAGATTTAACGCATTAATGACCATAAAATACGCATCTATGAGAATATTCGTGGAACTTATGACACCCCATATATAATGAAAACGCGAGCCAAATGAAACATATTGTGCATTTACAAACTCGCGAAGCTAAGGAGCACGAAGGTAGGAGGCAAATAGGCGAGTTCATAGATCGTAGCATCCGAAGTTCAATCGAGGAAGGAAGACCCACGATGGATGGTGTACCTAGCTAAACAACATGGAAAACATGCAGTAGCCACATGTCACCACAGGAAACCGCAAAGGCAGAACATGTGTTTACAAAGACATAGGGAATCATCGATGTTGACGTAATTCCTTCGCCATAGATCGAACCAGTGAGCACCACACTGGTAGAGGAAGAAGGGAAGGTCCTGGTGATAGTTGGGATGGACATTGATTCACACAACAATGCGCAAGGCCATGACCCATTAGCAACAGGCAACCCACAACGACCTTCCAGAGCCGAAGTAGCCCACAAAACAAATGGTGGTGACAGTGAAAGGACATAATCTGATGAGCCAAGGCCACAACCTATGGTAGGGCCCGTGCAGCAAGAGAAAATGTAGCTTGAAGATATCATGGGGCAACCAAAGTCGGGCTAGGAAGGATAACTAGAGGCTAGGACATCTAGCGCACTAGCACAGAGAAAGGGGAAACAACCCATCGTCCAGTCCCCGCACAAGCAGCCTAATGTCTCGATCATTTTGTCACACATTCAAGATGGGGTGCAGGCCATACCAAGCTTACTAGGTTTCATCGAAATATTACGGTACACAGATGAAAATGTGTCTGACACCAGCAAATTCTCAGAATTTGTATAGCAGGTGTATATGGAGAGCCTGGGAACAGGGTCGTTAGGAGACCCAGTGATGCAACCAAAGTAGTGGGTGGCAATTCTAGTAAACACAAGGATCCTTAACTTGTTGGAGATTCCCTACTTTGGCAGGGGGAAATATGTGAACAACTGCGTCAAGCAGTTACTTGCGGTTCTCCATGGAGGATTTTTGTGGTTGGATGAAATAGTCTCAATCGATGTGGAATTAATTTCCTTCATCACAGGACTACCATCAAATGGAAAGAAGCTCGTGCAGTACCTAGATGATAAAACCAAGGAAAAGGCCCTCGCAGAAGAGATGAAGAAAACTTATGGGACAGAAAGGGGCTCGTGTGGCATTATTATAAAAAGGATCAGTGACGCAGCCACCCAAATGGAAACGAAGCTAATGGTATGCAAACTCCTTCGAAAATGTCGCAAGGAGGAGGTGCCTGCAGGAGTTGTCATAGTAGAAGCACAGTGCGCAAAAGGTACCATACTCAGTTCGACCCATACTTGCTAAATCTATTCCTATACGACTACAAGGATGCGTGGGACTTCGGAACCGAGTTCCATTACTCCTGGCTCATTATATTTATAGTGTTAATTGGATGGAAAGAATCTACCTACTCATATTTCTGCGACAGAGTAGGACGATGTCACGCAACATGGTACACGTCGTTGGGAAGCACTTCTGATTCCAAGCGGAGAAGTGGTAATGCCAACACTTTTTCTCGGTATCTCAGCGACATACAAGACAACATAGCCAACACATGAAGGATAACTCTGGAAGTGGTCGCGCAGTACCAGGGGATAGCCAACTTTAAGGCTATGTGACACAACATGTGGATCCAAAGAAAGAATGGCTACAAATTTGATTATGCATCAACGCAAAGGAAGTTGAATGGGAAATGAGAGACTGGAAGATCCAAGTCATCACCAAGTACATGCCAAAAGGGAAAGAAGTGGAAGCAGGGTCATCCAAGACATCTGCAGGGGGAATCATCGCTACTAGAAAACCAACACATTAGGCGAAGCCTAGTCAAAAGACAACACCATAGAAGAAGGGAAGTGCCCCAAAGAAGGACACGCAAATGGGAAAGAAGGACAATTCCCCAGCGCAGGTAGAACAAGGAAGGGGGGACACAACGACGCATGAAACCTCGTTAGAAACTACTCAGCAAGAGACAGGGCCACCCAAATGGCCAATCATACATACAGGTGGGCCGCGCAAAAAGGATAAGGCCCACAAACAAATCTCAGAATACAAAATCATTGAGGATGATGTTGATCTAGTCACAGAGAGGGTGCAAGACCGCACAACGAATGAATATGAGGAGGTCGAGAACCAAAGAGTAAGGATAAGGAAAGATTTGGTTGACATTCAGCAAGTCCTGGAACAGATACAAGCAACTCAAAGACAAGAGAGGGGAGCAAAATCGATCCCCCGACCAACAAAAGCAAGGGACAGAACCCCACAAAACGAAGAAGACAGGATCCAAATCATAGCGCAAGAAAGTTTGAGCTTCCATATAACAACATATATGTTGCAGGTCAATGGGGCCATAGCACAAATTCCACTTAAATACCTGGTGCAGGTACAGTTGGTATTGGCTAAAATACCAACAAAGGCACTGTACAAGCTACAATTTAGTGTCACACAAGAAGTGCAATCGCGAGCCAGAGCAGATGCGAAGGAATTGCAAGTAACCAAATATGGAAAGGATACACTGGAAATTGTGATAGAACAGGTCCAGCTGGAGACACAGGAGGAGAAGCAACGCGCAAATAAATTGGAGCAGAAGTTGAAGGAAGTCTTCACAAAAATTCCAGACAGCGCGCAGGTAGTCATGAACAGTGCGGAAGAACATATTCAAATCATCACACAAAATCTTGAGGACTATAAGAAGGAGATTGAGGAACTCAAAGAAAATTCAACATCAACCACTCTTCCTGAAGTTACAACTGAAATGGAATAGCAGGCAACTCTGCAAGTAGAAATGATGGAGAAAGAAGCCAAAAAGGTCACATAGTTCTTTTTGACAAGACCGTGCAACTATGGACGACGTTGGAGGAAGATGAAAGGGTCCAACAACTACACCAACAAGAGGAGGAAATCAGCACTGCAATCCAGGAGTTGAGAAGCAAAAAAATGTCATGAGCATTACAGAGCGGTTGAAGGGAATGCATGAGATGAAGACCCTATAGATAGAATTAAATATTGTGCAGAATAACAAGCAGGTCAGGCAAGCCCAGTTAGAACCTCTCCAGGAGTAAGCAGCCCAAATAATTGTGGAACTGGAGGAGAAGAAGACAAGGATGGCTCAGGATCATGTTGAGAGTGCAGAATATCTCAAGGAACACATCACAATGCAAAGGGTAGAAGAGCTCACAGAGAAAGTTGCACAAGCAAGATCAAAAAGGGATGAATTAGAAGGAAAGTTGCATAGCTTGGCAGAGGTTGTTTAGGGAGCACGCACCACCTGAGTGGCTCGGCATGAGACACATGTCAGTATTGAGGGCTTGTTGGGCGCAGGCCTATTTTGAGAAGGAAGTCTATTTTTGCGCATGCCTATTTTTGGAGAAGGATCTATTTTGAGGAAAGACCTAACTTTGGAAGGGAAGACCTAATGTTGGAGCGCAAGCAATAGGTGGAAAGAAGGCAACATGCAGAAAAAGAAGGAAAAGTAGCATGTAAGAGGAAAAACAATGTGGCGTGAAGGCAGGCAAGCCTAACCATGATAGGGTTAGGTTTTTTGACAAAGATTGTAACAACTATAAGCCATAGAGTAGTATAAATAAATACCTATGAGGTATAAAGAGGGAGAGAGTTGTAGTCGGAGTTATTAAGGAAGATTTATGTTGTTGATTGTAATAAGTCATGTAGAAGAGGTGAATAAGCTAGTCCTTGAGGGTAGGTCACAGGCTGAGGAGCCCAGTGTGATCTAGTATGCCTCACATGGGGTTCTTTCCCTCCTCTTGATTGTAATACTGAAGATATAATGTGCATAGTGTAAGATTTTGCAGCGGAATAAATAAAAGAGCATAGAGTCAGATCTTTGTGGACGTAGCCCCAGGTGGGGGTGAACCACGGTAAAATTGTGTGTTATGTGTGATTTTTAATGAATGGCTACTTTATGTTGATTATTATCTTGTGAGTGAATCGTTAAGCTAGAACTATTAACATGCATGCATAGGTTTAAAGATGAACAAATCATAGGAGTATTTGCATAACTAACAAGGATAATGAATAAGAAAGAAAGAACACAATCTCATATCCCCACTCATTCCTATACTGCAAGCACTTGAGCATTGCAGTCACCCATAAAAGTTATCTCGGGTGAGACTGCATTGTGCACCTTGTGCACAACGTTGCCTTATGGTTTACTAGGAGGGTCGATAGTTTTTGAGGGCTTTGTTGGAAACCTGTTGAGAACCGAACTTGGGTCAATGCAAGAAGAGAAAGACAGAAAAACAACAAGCACGTACAATTTTTTTTTCCTTTGGTATGTAGTCATAAATCTCCTTAGCTTGTAGCATCGAAGAGTTATAGAGGATTGAATAGATTTATGCAAATTAACTTTAGAAATTGTGCATATCCTACCTTGAAGTTGCTAAATCCAAGTTGTTGGAATTGCGCAGATATTATGAATCCCACTATTGATGGCCTTGATTGAAAATTTGTAATCTTATTTGTCAATCCCTTGTGATACTTAATAGAAATATTGAATCATTCTAGCTATGGTGTCCACCTCATGTGTCATGCACTCTCAATCTTGGTCTATCTCTTAATGGACTAGAGAGGTGTTCATAATTTATGTCACAATGCTAACAACAAATGATGTTGTGCATTGGGTGAGAAGACTCCTACCTTTAAAGAGAACCTTGAGGAAATAAAAAGAAAGGTTAGGAGAAAAAACACTATAGTGCATAAACAAATATGTATCAAAATTGCATAAATTTGATCATTTGTATCTAGGTGCAATTACACTTCATTCTATTTTAGGTTCTAGATTACTTGATTATGTGTCAAAGTTGCATAGGTTCAATTATCTTTGACAAGGGGAAATTATACCGCATTTTAGAGTAAGTTCTAGATTACTTTTCCCATTTACTTTGCAATTATGTGTCGAATTTGCATAAGCTTGATTATCTTTGACTAGGCACAATTACACTTCATTCATAGTAGGTTCCAGATTAGTTCACAATAGAGACAATGGGATGACCATAGGATTAAATCCGCTCAAGTGGGGGCATTTCCTTTTATCTTTGAAAGTTCCTCAAATCATTCATGCAACATCGTCAAGAAGCTTTGAATCCCACATTCAATATTTACTAGGATGGATTCAAATCACTCATACCAATCGCACTAGGCAAGGATTGGACAAGTTATTGATGTAGTGAGTTTCCCATCTAAAGTTTCTTAGTCTCAACACTAAGTGTTCTCATTACAAAATTGAAAATATCAAATTGAAATCGAATCTAACCACTGAAAATGAAAAGTACTTAAGTTGTAACATCCTCACTATAATTCTCAGTTTAATTAATTTTTAATGTAGATATAATGTGGTTATGGCCAAAGCGATGTATATGTGAAATGTATTTATATGTTTTAATAATAAAAATGTGATGCTAGCTTATAAGGAGACATGGATAGAGATGGGGGATGAATTAATCCACAAGAGATGGGAGGGTCTAGGTGTGTTGGAAGATTGGTTGTTGTCATTGATGTCAACCCTAGTCATGGGTTTTGGACCGCAAGATTGATAAAGGTATTTGGACATGAAAGACAATGCACATGCATATACAACACCC
>JZKD02S1722028.1:36335-61125 GCA_000966675.3 Picea glauca
TAATTATGGAGATACACTCTGTGGAAGATAGGGTTTGTGACCAGTCCTGAAGCTAGTCAATAAACAGGTGTTCCAGGTAAAACAGTCATAACTTCTTCATCGAGAATCCAAATGATGTGAGACAAATTTCATTGGAAAGAGTACGGACTGTAGCTTCTTGTGTGCAAGTTTTAGAATCGGATGTTAAATATTGAGCACGGGGCATTCTTTACAAGTTCGGTCTCCTGAATAGACCAGAATTGAATAAAGTCTACCATTCTTTCTATAACTTATTTTTGGGGAGGATTCAAGGAGTGAAACTTGGAGGAGTTTCATAGAATACATTGAATAATATTATATACAGGATCAGAGTACTCTAAGAATTGAAGAATTGAAGAAGTCTCGGGAAGCATTATCAGGTTCTATGTGATGATTGGTTGATGGTGATGATTTATTGTAAAGTTTTATTATCTCTCATATATTCTTGGGTGGAAGGAAGGGTCAAGGATGGAAAGTTCAACTCTCTCTTGATATTGGAAGATTGTATCTTCCTCTTGGAGGTTTATCCCTCCCTTTACATTTGAAAGTTGTAGCTACCTTTGGAAGTCATTACTTCCCTTGAACAATAACTATTGATTATTTCTCATATATTGTGCATGGTGTGTTGTAGTGTATTGGTGTAACTCTTATACTATTGCTCATTGTTCATTGGATATAGTTGAATGGTTTAAGTATAAGTTAAAAAAGGTTTTAAATTGTACTTGATATTGATTCACCCCCCTCTCAGTATCAAGAAGGTGAATGTCTAAGAGAGGTCAAAGGAGAAATTACCCATGTATATTAATTCAACTCATTTTCCTAAAATTGCTATTGGTATATGAACCTTATAATTTTTTATTGAGCATTCTCAAATCCAATAATTGAATACATGTAAGAGGGTTGGTGTAAGTGGTCACATCTCGTAATTATTGGGCCCATGGAAAACTAAGTACAATCAGCTTGAGAAAGTGTGTGAGTCAAGAAAGGCAGGCAAAGGAGGGAAATCCATATGGGTAGCAACACCAATTTGATACATTGAATTTCTGTGCATGAGAAAAAAAAAAGAAAAAAAAAAGAGCAAGAAAGAGAGTTTGGAGTTGGAGCATCCATGGAGGGAAAATTCTAGAGCATGTTGGAGCGTATTTGGAGTTGAATACTGAAGAGTCAAGTTGTTAGGCCTGAAGAGTGAACTCCTATGTGAGTTGTACTGTAACAACAAGTGTTTATTGTTGTTCACTGGTAGTTTTCCTGGAAGCAAGTTCCCTTGATATCTTAGGTGAGAGATTCCTAGTTACCTATGTCAGAAAAATCCTGATAAACGAATGAGACGCCCGAAGGACTAAGATCAATGAAGGGGTACATTCCTTGGGTTGGGCAGGTCGAAAGGAAGAGAGCTGATGGAAAATCAGGATAGCTGTAGGAGAATATCAACAGGTTGTGAGTGGACAATAAGAGACCACATTCTTTTGTGGATTACTAGTCTTAGCTCGAGGGTGACTTGTTGTTGAGATTTGGAACAAGAAGTTTATGGTTGGGTGGAACGTCTATCCCAAGTAGCTAGTTGAACAACTAATTTAAAAGATGAGTATTTTATCTGTTTTACGTCTTGTATTTATGAGTTAAATTGTTGTGCATGAACTCTGTTTATTTGAGAAGAATTTATATGTTGCTATGTTGGTTTATTAGTTGCATTTCATGTATATTTTAGCATGTTGTAAATGCATCTAATTTATGATAATAGACAATAGTTAAATATGTATGTAAATCGTCGTTGGAAGCTACAAGAAATCAATTAAATAGCAGAAATTTTAATTTTATGAGTACTATGCACCTTAATGTTCCTCAGCTGGGCTGGGGACGTTACATAAGTGCAAAAGTAAATGTCAAAATTAGAAATGTGAAAGTAAATGTGCAACCATTATGTGTGACAAGCTAAACAATGAGGCATTAAGAAGGTAGTGATTTTGCAAAATTGAAATATATGTTAATTGTATTGATAACTTAAGAAAATGAGGGATTGAGAAGGGGTGATTGTTTTTGTGTTTTTTTATGGTGAAGTGCAATTTATAGCTAACATGCAAGCATACCTATAGAATAGGTAAAGGATATTTGGTAAAATCAAACAAAAATAAGCAATGGAACAAACTTGAAACAAACATGTGTTTTTACAACTTTGAGTTTGCAACAATTAGTCTTATGAATCTGCAAACAAAAAAAGCAATGGAACAAACTTGAAATAAATGTGTGTTTTTGCAATTTTGAGTTTGCAATAATTAGCCTTGGGTCAGGGACTTGAGTAGACTATGAAACTGGTGAACCTATAAGAATGAATTTGAGAGCCCTAGCTCCAAAGTCATTTTGATTCATATATGAAAGGAATGTAGAAAACAAATAAGATAGACTTTTACCAATTTTTTGAAAAATCAATCGTAGAAAAAATGAATTTTTTAATCAATCACAAATTGATTGTCAAACTTGAAGAATTTTATATGTAAAATGAATGCACGAAAAATTTAATTAAACTTTTTTTTCTAATCCATCCCTAAAAAAAATCTAAGCATGACAAAAATAAACCTCTTAGTCAAGTTAAGATTGATTGTCACACTAGGTATCATTTAGTTAAATGAAATAAATCAATGAATTGAATACCTAATAGCCTTACTGGGAGATCACCTATATCAATTAGAGACCACCTACATCAGTTCAACAGTTGGAACAAAT
The DNA here is from genome assembly GCA_000966675.3 of Picea glauca. Lineage (NCBI taxonomy): Eukaryota > Viridiplantae > Streptophyta > Pinopsida > Pinales > Pinaceae > Picea > Picea glauca. Next base: position 39,075 of record JZKD02S1722028.1, read on the forward strand.
GTTAAAACTCCAAAGGATGATGGTCTAGTATAATCTGGCCATCATACCTTTGAAAATTTAGAAATGCTTCATAAATTGATTTAAAATTTGAAATTATTAACTACTCAATCAAAAGAACCTATATTCTTTTTTACAGCATGTTTGAAAGAGTGTACGTTAAAGGAGAAATAAAATCCCACTCCATCCCTGGTGAAGGTTAATGTTAATTATGTGGTTCGAATTTTTAGTTGAGTTAAATAAAATTTAAATCTATCGTATCTAATCTACCAAAACATATCAAAATTTAATTCTAAGAAGAAAAGCATGCATAAACAACTTAAGAATCTACTGTGGGGATAAATTACCAAGCTTGAATAAACTTTGATTATTATATCAAAAATTCAAACTCCGGACATATAAACAACTTTTCACAATCATACAAAAGGACAAAAGATAGATTTTCATTTCTTAAGAGTTTTTGTATTTCATTCAGATAAGCTTTCCTTGTATACCTATTTATAGGCAAATGTACAACTAGGCTAAACTTAGCCAAGGTTCATATATTACTTTGGTTAAATACAACTTTAAGCTAGGTACTCTCTATTTATCATAACTTTTTCCATGATGAAAGTATCATGAAACTACCCTGTGAGTTCAAATGTATTAATAATGACCTGAGTCTATCAATAGTGTACAATATATCTAAAACCACTACACTACTTTTATTTTTTAATGATTGTCCATGCTAGCAGGCACTAACTAAATGACAGATGTATTTTTATTTTTTAATGATTGTCCATGCTAGCAGGCACTAACTAAATGATAGATGGCAGCTCTGAAGGGCAAATGTGTCATGTTTGAGAATTGAACACTCACTTATTTTTATCTTTTAATGATTATCCATGCTAGCAAGCACTAAATGATAGATGGCAAATGTGAAGGCCAAATGTGTCATGTTTGAGGTGAAGGTAATATCACCACTCCCACTTCACCAACCAATCAAATTCCTGTTGACTCTATATATATGTGCCCCTGTTCTTATATATATGTGCCCCTGTTCTTGAATATATATATGTCCCCTTCTTGAATATATATGTCCCCTGTTCTTATATATATGTGCCCCTGTTCTTGAATATATATATGTCCCCTTCTTGAATATATATGTCCCCTGTTCTTGAATAAGGAAGAGTTGGCATGCTTCCTGCCACTCTATCAACACTAAAATAGATTTGTTGATGGCATTTTCGAATATGATCCCAATTATGTTCTATTCATAAATCAGGTTAACTTACAAACCTATGATGCTCTTGAAGGGAGAACATGCGATACATGGGAAATTGAAAACCAGTAATATCACCACCCCTGCTTTATCAGCTAGTGAATTCCCCTACAGACATGTATAGCATTGACATACACCACCCTTTGCTAAAATATATACACGATGGTTTTGTAAGAACATGCGATACATGGGAAATTGAAAACCAGTAATATCACCACCCCTGCTTTATCAGCTAGTGAATTCCCCTACAGACATGTATAGCATTGACATACACCACACTTTGCTAAAATATATACACGATGGTTTTGTAAGATTTGTAGTGGAAAATATTTAACTTAAAAAAACAAAGGTTTGTGCCTTACACCCTATGTTCACATTCTGCTTCCTCACTCATTCCCTCACTCTTATTGTTCACACTCTGCTTCCTTCTCATTCCTCACTGCTCACTCTTCCATCCTCGTTCCTCTCTGGAATTCCTCATTCATCAAAATCAAAGCTGAAGGAGATGCACTCTAGATCATTCTTTCAATTTGGAGCACCACCGTGAGGATAGCAGCGCCAAACTAATCCATGTAAGAAACCCTAAAAAATCCTCTAAATTTCAACTTCTGAATTTGAACTCTTAAATTTTGAAATGAAAATTTATAATAGGCCTATGGCATGTGAACATAGGATCAAGGCCTGTACACACATCAGAGAATTGGCATAAAAAATAAAAATAAAAATTTATTTTAAAAAATATTTTAAAAATTAATGTTGAAAATTTAGGATGATGATAATAATAATAATAATCTATTTTTAAGGTCATGATCAAGCCAGACACCAAATTGGTGTATGAGACCCCTTGTCTGTGGAACAAAGGAACCCCTCTATGCAGTGATTTGACTGTTAAAGTCTACAGAGGTATACACACCCACCCCCCTTTGGATTTGAACCTGTGACCTCCAAGGAGGAAACACACGCTCTTAACCATTAGGCCCACTCATGTTGTATATATATATATATATATATATATATATATATATATATATATATATATAAGGTCACAACTAAGCCAGACACCAAATAGGTGTATGGGACCCCTTTGTTTATGGGACAAGTGACCCCTTCTGCGCATCGATTTGACTGCTAAAGTCTATGGAAGTGTACATACCCTACCCCCTTCTGGATTTGAACTTGTGACCTCCTCAAAAGAAACACGAGTTCTTAACCATTAGGCTCACTTAAGTTGTAGATAACAGTCCTTGATTTTGTGGTCAGGGCTTTGGCGCTTGAAAGGATTGGACAAATTGATATAATGCACTGGGTGGCAGATCATTTTGCTCAATCCCAACATAAATGATCATAAATCCCTTAAGATCTTTGGACAAGTTAACCTTAACACAGACCCTCTTATGTGGTTGAGGGTTCTAGAACCTTTCAGGCCCATAACAAATAAAATTATAAATGGGCTTTGGAATCCTATTAAGGGCCAAAATTGCATTTGTAAACCTTAGAATTCAACTCGGATGAGACTTTAAAGCTCGACACTTCTCTCAAGAGAGAAGTTCTCAACCCACTGGGGAAAGACAAGTAAACTATTCCTGCAAACCCAAGGCCTGCAACAGACAGTGGCTCGACGTGCAACTTCATAAGTAAAAAATATGAGGCAGAGGCCTTTAGACTGGTTGCAAGTCCCTTGGCATCGTTAACCATGAGGCTACTAAGCTTAGTTCATTACAGAGCTTAATCATGGCCTCTGGAAGAATGCGATCGACAGTATCCTAAAGTTGTGAGTATTGTTACAAATATCTTCACACCGCATGAAACACCTTTGTCACGAATTCCTAGGGATGGTTGGGCAACACCATGTTGCAAATTACTAGTGATAATAACATTAAAAACAGATGTAATAACAATAGAAGCAGAAGAAGGATCAGGTTTCTTTTGAGCCTCTAATGGCTCAATAAGACCCAATGAATAGGAAACACACCCACTTAGGGCCAACAAAAGCCATCCAAGCAAAAGTATAGACAATCAATGAGAACATGAGACAAAATAAGGATACTAGCGCTCATGTAACTTCAAACTACTCGTTTGGTTGGATTTTGATTCTATTCCTTTTTATCTTTGCAGTTTTAGGTATAAACACATAGTTGGGGAATCTCCTTCTCCTCATGATGAACCCAACAAGAGGGCTCTAAACGTTGAGACAAAAACCAAAGATGCAGTGATATGGATTTATGATCATTAACCTGTGTACATACAATGAACAATACTTTATGTATGATCATTAAGGCGAAAAAATTAGTTACTTGTGGTTCCAAATACAGTTAATGGAGAACATAATTCTAATGAAAGATGTTTTCGAGGAATATGGTCTTGATAATATAATGGTTACTCTTGATCTAAGAAAATCCATGTTAAGGCATTAAATATTTGATTTCAAAGCAATATATAAGGTCAAAATGATGTTATGTTAACCTTTATTAATCACATGAGAATCCACAATTGTGCTGCAAAACAGTAATAAGTTCAAAGGTAACCAAGTCGCACCAAATATACATTAAAATATCTAACTACTGCAAGTTATTTATGCCTTGTATAGAGGGAAAAAAAAATCCTCGATCCAGTGTTTAACAATAGTCTCTTGTGCTCACAACTTGTATCACCTAATGGCATGGAAGTGATGTCACTTGAAGGCATAGATGATTTCAACTCTAAAATGCAAGTACAGCCATACAATCCTTAATGAATATTTTGGACCGAACAAGTTGAAGGGCATGTTCATCAAGCCCTTCTATCCTTATTATCATATTTTTTATGCATCAGATGTCCTTTCCTAATATCCCGAGACCAAAAGTTAGTATTCTAATATCAGACAATTTTGTACGACAAATTGCAGATACTAACATCACACTAAGAACCCAAGGTCAATGAACAGCTCAGAGTTGTGCCACATAGGCTCTTGCAAATTATATAATGGTAAGATCAATAGAATGTAAGGCTTGCCTGGGTTTAATCGAGTAGCTTATAGCCCTTGATTCCTTAAGTACAGCAAAAGACCAAAATTGAGACATGCAAACCTAGGAGGGGCCTGCAGTACTCATCATTCTGATTTTTCCCTCTGATTTTGTGTTTCTTTATTTGGAGTTTTTTTATTAGTAGTGATTTATGAAATATCAGATGGAATAGTCCAAGACATATAATCTAGTGAGTGCCAGCCGGTCATCCCCATTTAATGCCAAAATGACCAACCTAACTTGGTAAGACCTTTCGAGAGGTTATTTGACTAAGAAGGGTTGACATTTCAATTAGGACCAACCTGCCAACTCTTAGAAGGATTGACCTTTCATTCAAGAGCAACTCTTCATTAGTAGTATGCTAACATTCTCCACGTCAACAAGCCCATCATTTCTCAAGACTAAAATGATGGATGTCCACCGATTACAGGTTGCTAGTTTTACCATTACAATCATTTGAAGCCAATCAGATGAGCAATAAATACTATTTTACTTGTAAATCATTTTTTGTAAATAACATATGAATGTTACACTCTGCTTTAATAGTCATCTAACAAACTCAACGTACAGAAGTTTGAACTGTTTCAAAATTGTCACATTAACAGTCACAACATGGCAAAATCAAAGTATCCGTGCTCAAATAAAAATACCGAGAAATTAAATAAACAAAAAAAACATTTAGGATAACATACCAGGACCAGACAGTCTTGCATTCAGGCCTACTTGTAAACTAACCACAAAGCCAAATGGTTCCATCTTGTACATATAAACATCAAATGCTTAGCCCAAGAGGTTAGCTCAACCAGTTGTTGCCAATGTTGCTGGGCATTTGGTTAGTTCTGCGCCAGCAGGTGCCCAGTTCGAATCCCCCTCTGCGAGATGTACTTGTCTATGCCAACGGGTTTACTAGGGATGTCATCAACAAATGTAGGGAAGCATCCCTTGGGTTTTCCCCACAAAGTTTTCCTTCGAAAAAAAATAAACATCAAAGGCTTGGTCCTGAAAGGTCAAACCTTCTCAGGTTAAGTCTTCAAAGACCTCACCAGGTTGGGATAACCTTCTCACTATGGGAAAGGGATAAGGAATAGAGCTACCCGTGCTTGCTTGTGGCTGTTTGGATAGAGCTTATTTCTCTGGATAGTCCAGTTGAGCTGCTCAGGGCCAGCCTTATCAACGGAAAAACAAAAAGCTGCAAAGAAAATGGAAAACAAAACAGTGCATCAGTGAGTTAAAAATTTCAGAATCCACATAAGAATATCCACAATTAAAGGGATATCGCATGACACATCCTGCCTTGGAACAAGCTGAAAATTCTCCAGCTGTAATGAATGACAGTTTCTGTTCTGACATTAGCTGGCAAGTAAGCCAATGGGAATAATCCTAAATTCACTCTTCACATAGACATAAACATGCACAAGAAACATTTCATATTTTTGGTAGAATTTTGATTTTGCGCTGGTGAAAGTCAGGGCTCAAACAAAACTCTATGCTTATTAGGCACCCATGTTCTCACGGTGATAAGAAGGGTCTGCACCAAAGATGCTGATTCATTTGGGAATCTGCACAACTCTTTGCACATTTTCATGTTCCTTGTATTCTACCTCGAATAAACAGTTTTACTGCGTACTTTTCAATCAGCTTAGAAATAATTGGACCCTAGAATCATTCATGCCTCTTGAATTTTGTCTGAATTAATGATAACACATTTAGAAACATAAAAAAGATAACCGAAGACCTAGAAAAGTTTACTAAAGTTTTTTGAATATAACACCAGAACTGATTAAGCTGGCAAAGGATGGAAGCATTGGAACTACACCATAATCCCAACCAGCAAATAAAATAAAGCTGGATAAGGATAGAAACAATGAGCCTTTCCCATAACAACAACGGGGAATAAACATTTTGAAGTGGAAGGAAATAGTAACCCCTGAATCTAATAACTGCAGTCTAAGCCCACTTCTGGGTTCACTCCAATCGAAGTTAAAAACTTTAAAATTTTCATTTGCTTGATTGACTGCTTAGAAAATTGCATTTGGAGTTTGTTATGTCAAAACTCTATGGTTCCGAGACATCAGAAATCAAAGAGATTTCCAAACCCAACCCGGCTGCTTATGCTGTAATGATCATACATAGGATCGCCATAGTCCACAGGCTTGATCTCTACAGCCTGATTTTTGCCTTCAGTCTCTTGCACTGCTCCAAACACCACTTCATTACTTGAACCATAATTTTTCTCATAATATGTCTGAGGGGCCGATGATTGGTGCCTCAATGATTGCATATAATTTCTATCTTCACCTTTATGACCCGGGCCACGGTTATTATGATTCATGGACTTATCAGAGTTCATTGTACTTTTAGTAACTCTGACAGAACGAGCGTGAACATTTTGAGTGACTTTTGAGGATATGGATGTGAAAATATGAGCATTAGAGTCTTCAGATGCAACTGAATTTTTCTTAACTGGGTTTGGTTTAGGCTTGGGATCATCATCTGGAATGACAAGAGTATCCCTAAGTGGCCGCAAATCTCCTTTCTTTTGATGGTTCCTGGACATTGGTGGAGGCTCAACATCTTCATCTGGTATGTGAAAGGTGTCATGTAATGGCCATGAATCTCCTTTCCTTTGATGATTTCTGTACACTGGATGAGGCTCGGCATCATCATCTCGCATGTGAAGAGTGTCGTGTAATGGCCATGAATCTCTTTTCCTTTGATGATTTCTGGACATTGGCTGAGGCTCAACATCATCATCTGGCATGTGAAGGGTATCACGTAATGGCCATAAATCTCCTTTCTTTTGGGCAGTCTTTCTTCCAGTGAAACCCCTGAGGTAAGCATAGGTGCCACCTATGATTTCTGCTGCAAACTTGAACAGGTCCAGAATGAATCTCCCAAAGGACATCCAACCTGCATCAACATTTTCAGGTTGTCCATCAACGGGGATGAGTGGTGGTCTGTCTGTCTTGGCAGAACCAGGCAAACTTTTCTTGGATGGCTTGTTCTGCTTTGCCTGCATAAAAGTTGCAATAGCAGGTCTTGGGATCAGGAGCCAGCCATTATTAAGAAAAATTTAGAAATAAGAATATGTTGAACGATTACCCTTGCTTTCTTAAGGAAAGTTTCACGGAAATATATTAGAAGGTAGCTCAGCTCAACAACAAAAAATTTAGAAGGTCGCACAACTTACAGATCTCGAAAACATAGAGGTTCCTAATCCTTCTTGTTGAAGCAAGCCAAGAATATATCCCAATGACAATGCACCAGCAACCATAAGAATACCTGCATATTGCAATATTTCACACACATGAGAAGAAACCACAAGTAGTAGCTGCAAAAAAGTCAATATGCTGAAATCAAAGCCAAGTAAGTAAGAGGTCAACAATGCTATTGGAGGACATCAAAGTCTTGCAGCAGCAATTCCAGTCATCATGGCATATTGATTGTCATAGACTGTCGCAGAATGTTTCCATTCAAAACTTTCTTAGTTGATTATAAGGATGATGTATATAACTTGAGAGGAATTTGCAAATGACCGTTCATATAAGGAGAAGCATCTCTTATTTAAATTACATGTTTCCCCAGTTGAATTTGATCCCTGAAGAACAATTCCTACAATTAAAAATGTAAAAATACAAACCCCAAGGTCAGGAGGTGTATATTATGCAGGTTGTAATGCAGACCTGAGGAATAGCTCGTGGCATCATTATATGCACAATCATCATAGTGGAGTCGAATCTCACGGATAGCCTGGTTGCCCCTATCAACAACCAATAGTGAACATGTACTACTAACATACACTACATCGAAATCACTTGAAAACTTGGCACCTTCACTAGGCCCATCAACATGACCAGCTCTATTGGACCTGCCTCCTGCAATGGTTGTTACCCCTGCATCATATAATCGCATTGGCATAAACAAAACAGGTCAGGATGGAGTTAACAAACAAGCTTACAACTTTGACCAATTTTCAATAAAAGCCCAGAGTTCTACGTCGAAAATGATCCAAGGGACACCAAACATTATTAAACAAAAACCTTATATACATTCTTCTAATATAATTTTGAAGAGATTTAATAGAAGACTACAATGTCTTTCGCAAGGAATTTACTTTTCATAAAAGGGATGTGGTGAAATTGCAACTCCTAGTTTATGCGTTTTAAACAGGGGTGAAATACACATAAAGTTTCAAACTATGATTTTATCATTCTTATAATTTACTTAATATCATGAAATACTTGAAGCATGAAAGAGCTTTGGATGTTGAAGAGTGGAAATTAAATTAACACGTGGAAGGCCATGCCTGAATGTAACAACTCCACTGAATATGATAACGGTATCCACAACTTTTCTTTGCCATTCATAGATTTTAGCTCCACTGGACAGATTTTATTTTTAAGATGGTATTTGTATTGCAATGAGCCCTTCTAACTGAAAGCCATACCTGCCAGGCATATTTGATCCCTGAATTCATCCACTAAAATATTCGTACTTTAGCTAACAGAATTTGGTTTTGATCTCTTTTGGCATCCTATGTTTGTAAATTGAATTAATATTGACAAAAGGCCTTCTTATTGAACACCACAACTACCAGTGAAACTAGTTCCTTAAATTCAACCTTAAAAACTTTTCCAATCCTTTACTGTTGGATTTCAGTTCTCCTCTTTTCGTCATTCTCTTATTCTAAATTGAGTTACTATTCACAAAATCTCTTCTTGTTGAATGCCATAACTAACAGTCAAACTAGTTCCCTAAATTCAACCTTAAAAACATTTCCGGTCTTTTACTCATGGATTTCAGTTCTCTTTTCTTCATTATTTATTGAATATTCTATATTGTCTTATACCTGCTTCACTAATCTTCCTGATAGCCATATTCATAGTGTCTGCAACATAAACATTGCCACTGTCATCTACTGTGAATCCTCTGGGATGATTGAAGCGAGAATCTCTAGGCCTTCCATCTACATACCCTGCGTATCCTTGTGATGAACCTGCTAATAATCTCGCTCTGCTATCTGCACAGATACAGGCAGAAACCTCATAAGTGCTAAAATATAAGAAAAAGACCAAGTTATCATATGAATTTGGGAGATCACAAGAGAGAATAATATGCCCAAAATGCTGAATTTTTAGTTCAAACACGGAGTCAAAATGGAAATGCTGATGGAGCAGAGACGCATACAACGAGAGAGCGGAGGAGTCAATCGAAAAAAGTTGCTGTTGACAGAATCCAGAATAAGCAATTCACCATCTGGAGACACTTCAATGGTATATGGGTCAATTCCAAGCTTGTTTCCTTCTAGAACTGTCTCCACCATGTAGCCGCTCTCGAACTGAGGAAAATTCCGGTCTGAAATGTATCATTCTGTCAGACCTATCACCCTCTAGAATAACTAACTAACCAAACAATAGACAATACAAAAATACAACGATTGCATACAATAACAAGAGCAGAATCAAGATCAGACAAGTGCAAACCAGCTTTGGAGGTCGGGGCAGGCAAACCCCATATCCACTTTATTAGGACAGAAAACGGGCTTCTGATAATGCCTGAAATCACATTAATGGACAAACCCCATTAACCCAATGTTTCAATTTGGGACATTACAATGGCACATCGATAGGGGCAATCCATAACAAAAACAAGCAATTCCCAATCAATTCCTAAAATCAAATTGCTGATAAAGACTGAAATCAAATCAATGCATGAACGCATTATGGGGTATCCCAATGGTATATTGACAGTAAAACTGTGGATCCAAAACAAGCATTTTTCAATCAATTTATATGACAAAAGTGCATTGGTTTGTTACGAATAGAATGCAAAATGAAATGGGTATTGTTATTATCATACCTGGAGGAGCAGCAGAGACTATAGGTCCCCATGGAGCCAGACCAGCCATCAGAAAAAGCACGAAAAACAGCACCCTTCTCTTCATATCTCAGACTCGGACCACAAAACATCCCACTTTTCGTCTGAGCAAAGAACATCCATGCATGACAAAAAAAGTCATATCACTGTCACATGCACCCAAAATCCATGTATTTCCTTTCTCAATCTCCTCATGTACACAGAATAGGGGAAAAGAACTGTAATGGCTGCTCAGATGGCTTAAAACCCTTGATACCCACATCAGAAAAAAATAACAAAATTTGAGCAAACTTGTGATGGGCAGAGCCCACAAAGATGAAAACCTTTCTCCAAATGAAATGGTTTGAGTCGAGTTCGATTTTTCTTTATCTTTTCAGGACGGCGGGGACACTTTGGAATCGGATTCGATGTGGTAGATACCTTACCCGTGAGAAGCTAAATTTAGCTTTTTAGTTCAGGTTTCTAAAGGGTCTCACTGCTGATTTTGATTTTACTATAATCTACAGTACCAATACTTCAGAGGAAAAAGATAAATTTAGCAAAGTAGAAAGCATTGCTAATGAATACATTGGAATCTCAGCCCATCTCTGTCTTCTGTTGAATTCTGTTGAGATCACATTGGTGTGTGAAAAGAACATGGTTTTTTTTTTGTCTTTGAGTGATCCGGATATAGGTTTTGCTCGTCCTTTCTTCATTGTAAGTGATGAAATTATTGCAGAGCTGTAGACATCGTATTCCCACAGTCTGATAATCAGCAGTAAACATTGTATTCCGATTGTCTTCATATTTTAAAATAAAGTGATGTGCCAGGGGAGTTAGACTTTGTCTCCCATTTCTTTTGTGTCCCTGGGCAAATGACATGGTAATTGCGCCCATGGCAGTAGCGGTCAGTATATTGTCACTTTTAGGAGAATCATCAATCTTTAATTTCAAACTGAGTACATGAATCATGATCATTCTTCGGAAAGCTAGAGGATAATGTCAAAAAGTTATGCGAGATTTAAGCGAGAATGTACAGGCTAGATAAGATAGTGAAGTATACTGCGAAATATGGCAATCTTATGTGATAATATCTGTATTGTATTGGTAATAGGTAGGAATTAATTTCATTTGCTTTTAGACTAGGATGATTAATTTTTTAATTTTTTTTTGAGATAAATTGGTTTATTTTAAGTTAAGAAGGTAAGAGATTATTTTTATTTTTTTTTAAATTGTATTTTTATGTTCAAAAAATATTGAGAAAAGAGTTTTAAGATCACCATAGTTTTGATGACTTAGGAGGTTACGAAGGTCTATATTGTGGCAAATATTTTTAAACAGGACAATCTAAGAGGAAGTGATTTTCATCTTCTACCCTCTTAATGTCATAAAGATGATAGATTATTTCATCCCAAGTTGTTTTGGAGTTGTCCAACACCTAATTTCACTATGTAGCTAGTGAGAGTGCGTTCTTATTTTAGTAATGTTGATTTTTTTCTTTGCACTTCTCAAAACTAATTTTGTCTTTATCACACCACATATTCTCCTTTTCTTTGTACTTCTCAAAACTGGGAGGTAATTTTGTCTTTATCACACCACATATTCTCCTTAAATTTAGAAGTGATAATATCTGTAATATTATCAATATTTTGCAGGATGGCTTCTTCTTGTATTCCCCAATGATTTAGCCAATATTTGGCATCTTTATGTCATCCGCACTTGAGCAGCTTGTGATTTTGGCTAGAGTTTGAAGCAATTTTGGGGAGCCTCTTGTCATCCATGTTGTTTATCTTGTTCTTCTATGTTAGATATCTAATTATAGCAATGTTCTCAATGGGGAAAGGTTGGCTTCTATGAAGAGGATAGGATAGGGTGTATTGCCCTTGAAATTATAAGTTATAAAATTATTTTGTATCTCTTGTATCTTTCTCTAAGATTCTCTAGATACACATAATGAGAGTAACTAAAATGTGAAAGAGAAGTTTTTTTAATCCAAAAGTCAAAGATCTACAACTCTCAACATAGTTTTATTTATCAGTTTTTAATATATAATTAAAAAATAATTTCTATTTATTTTTAATATATAATTAAAAAATAATTTCTATGATGCAATGAGTGTTAAGTGAACTATTCAAATTTCGTTGGTTTCAATCTCATTTCTTCACCTCTGTGAACATCACCAGATGCAATGAGTGTTAAGTGAATTATTCAAATCATGAACCAGATGCAATGAGTGCTAAGTATTCAAATCATGAAAATTATTGGTCAGTTGCGACTAATACTCATAGATATGGGTCATAGATTAATGACTTACACTATACAATTAATCCCAAAAATAATATCTAATTTTAATTATTATTAAAATGAATTATTATTATTATTATTATTATATAATTTATTATAAAGTAATTTGTTAGTAAAGTTGATTATGTTATTTTTCACCCTTATTTATTTTAGTAAAATTTATTTTTTTATTTTTTATAAAAAAAATTATTATAGTAATATATTTTTATTATTATTTTTATATTTTTTATAAAACAATTTGTTGATAAAGTTGAGTATAGTTTGTTAATTAGTTATAAATTCAAATTTTATCATCAATTCAACATATCACTTATATCTAATCACTTATAAAGTGATTTATTAATAAAGTTGGTTATAATCTTATATAATAAATAGTTATTTATTATTGTAATTGGTTATGAGTTCAAATTTTAGACAAGATTTTTTATGTTTTAACCGTAACTGCATCAAATATGAATTAGCAGTATGTAGATGATTGTGACTATTAGGTGTTGGATTTAAATTATTACTAAAATTTTTTATGAAGTGATTCATTAATAAACTTGGTTATGATCTTTCACAACATTATATAATATAATAATCGATTATAAATTCAAACCCTAAAAGTGATTCATTAATAAAATTGATTATGATCTTTTACAACATTGTATAATATAATAATCCGTTACAAATTCAAACCCTAAACAAATCACTTATAAAGTAATTTTCTAACAAAATTGATTATAATATTTCACAACATTGCATATTATAATCATTGATTCTACCAAAGTCAAATCCTATACAAAAACTTCATGCATCCATAGTCTATTACCAACAAATTATTTATAAAATAAATGGTTAATTATAATATTTTGCAACATTATATTTATTTTTGTAATTAATTATAGATTTAAAATCCTAAAAAAAACCTAACTTCCTAAAGGTCCACTTTACCATAAATCAATAAAGTACATATATCATCCATCGAATAACTTTTAAAGTGATTTATTTATAAAATTAATCATAATATTTTACAATTAGTCATTCATTAAGATTCGTAATGAATAATGATATGAATTATCAATTAATATCAAAAATATTAATATTAATATATCAATTAATAATAATTATATTTTTATGATCATAATAATTTGACATGTTTCAATAGTTTTTTATAAATGTGTACATAATTTGTGGGGTTAACATTTTTAATTATAGGTTAAGAAACTACAACTTAAAAGTATGTAAGTTCAAAAACCAACCCTTAACAAAATTAGATTTTTAAATGTTTTCTCTTAACTAAATTCACGATAAAAATATTGAATTGAGGTTACCTAACAAAAAAAACCCACACCTTAACAAATTAAGTTAACAAAACTTGAAAACATATTTCAATAATTAATTCTCTTTAATCTTTATATTTTCATTTAAAATAATTATTTAAATTTTGTAATAATATTATTGATTTTTTTAATTAACATATTTTAAAATTTCCAAAATATATATATAATAGTAACTCAAATCTCATAATCAAATTTTATTAATTTTATATAATTTTTAATTTAATAATATTTTTTTATTAATAAACTATTTTTTAAACATTATGAACATTCCAAAAATCTCATCAAAACCATAAAATAAAAAACAAAAAGATTCATGAGCAAAGTGAATAATAAATTGTATTGAAAAAATAATTAATCATTTACGAGGCATAAGATTTTCACATTCAGATATCTAGTGCTTCATTCTACCCCCACCTTTATATCCACATTCTTAAAAAAAATCCCTATTGGTAGTGGTGATTATGTGATCACATTCTTAAAAAATTGATGGTTATGTGTATTCTTAAAAATTGATGGTTATGTGTCCATATTCTTAAAAAATTGATTGGGTGATGGTTATGTGGATAAATTATTTTAGCATTTTGTATTTAATGATAAATTTAATTATTCATGTTAAACTTTTTACAACATTGTGTAATATAATCATTGGTTACTCTAAGTTCAAATCTTATACAAAAGCTTCATATATTCATGGTTAACTACTAACAAAACATTTATAAAACAAGTGTTGTATGGCAGTTTAGTTTTTGTTAGACAAGTTTAAAAATATATAAGTAGGTATATGTAAATATATAAGTAGGTCTACATGTATCTGGTGCAAGGATTTTTATGGAAATGGGTTCACATAGAGCGTTGTTAGTTAGCATAGATGATGCTTATCATGAGTAGACTGAATTTTTTATCGTGAGTAGACTTCAATAAAAATATTACTCTGAGCCCCCGGATGGGGTGACATCTGCCATACATGTGCTCGGAGCAGTTAACACTCCCTACTGCCATCCTTCTTCCTAGTCTCTTCACTGTGCGCAGCGTTCAATGGCGAAGGATGGTAGTGCGCTTACGTAAGGTGGAAGTTTCAATGGTTCACCCATAGTGAATGTCAAGGTCTCACATAGCAAGTACGAGAGGGCTAAGTGTCGTCAATTCGATCTTTATGGAGCTCTTCATTGTCATTTTGGATGCTTTTATGGAGGTAAGGCATGGCTATTGCCATTTCACTCTCATTTGGTTGATAGCTTTCCTCTCCACTCCTGGTTTTCCCCCTTCTTGTGTTCTCCTCCCCTTCTGGTTGTCATTTTTTCCCCTGCTTTTCCAATGCCGCATGGAAGAGGCAAACCGAAATGGGGGCTAGCCTATTACAGTTTTGTGGCTCGACATTGTTGACCTGGTCCCTCCTCAGCTCCAATTCCGCCTTTCGTCCATGCCTCAAGCTCTATTGGTCCTTCCTTGGAGATTTCCCCCATGTTCGCTCAAATCAGATGGATGAGGACAATGCCATGGCTTATGTCGAGGAAGAGATGCCTTTGGTTCC
This sequence comes from Picea glauca, assembly GCA_000966675.3. Classification (NCBI taxonomy): domain Eukaryota; kingdom Viridiplantae; phylum Streptophyta; class Pinopsida; order Pinales; family Pinaceae; genus Picea; species Picea glauca. Next base: position 54,348 of record JZKD02S1722028.1, read on the forward strand.
TCCTCAGATACCTCCGGATTCTCTCATGTTCTCTACCTCAAACCTTCAGGATGCCCCTCACAATTATGGATGACTACCTAAGAGTGTCGACCATGTGTCACCTATGGAAGGTTGTCTGGTTGAGGAAGAGACCCCTCCAGCGTGGCACGAGGAAGGAATTATGGCAACAACACAACCTGTCAATGTGACTCTGCCTATTGCAACCTCTGAGCCAGAGACGCCCAACACTTGCAGTTTCTGAGAGGAACATCTGTAACTTATCTTTGAAATGAGAAGGGACATGGCAGATCAACTTCATTGTCAAGATATCCTCAGTCGTCACCTGGATACTCTGTTTGATTCTCTTTCAGACGAGCCTATCAAGCGAAGATGCCAGACCTGTTGTTAACCTTATGTCTTCGCTCCTGCACGACCACAACCTCCAAGTGGCGCTGGCACCCCGGGTTTGCCTAGTACTTAGTTTTATTTTATGTTTCTATGCATCAAAGTTAAGAGCGCCCATAGTTACAACTACATTTAGTACTCATTTTGTTTCCCATTTTTTTTCAAACATTATCAAAAACATGATTGTTTGCTCTTGAAAGCCACATGTTCTGGTTTCCATATGTATAGCAGAACAGGTGGCAAGTTTAGTCAAATGTACTGGCATGTGGATCATTTGAGGCAATAATATATAAAAAAATAAATATATATATTACTTTGACCAAGAACATTATTCATCATATTAATTCATTAAAAAGAGGACTAGGAAAGCTCTCTATTCTAATTGAGTATAGCAAACCTAACCTTCAATGAACTAATAACATCCAAATTCAAATGTTTATGACATCCGAATTCAACCTAGTGTAAGCACGTGGAGAAGCAAATTTGTAGAATAATTCACAAAACTTAATTGACAAAACAATGTACATGATGTTTAATTTAATTTATATATTAAAAAAAACATTTATATGCCACGACGACCAAAACAACAAACTACATCAATTTAACTACAACATAGCTATACATGCCACATAGTTATTTTGGAGTGGAAGGACATAACTCTTAGCAAAATTACTTTAATATAAAAATAAAGTATTATATTAAAGTAAAAATACTTGAGAAAAGGTAATGAAAAGATACACCTAACCATGTAAATTTTTACGAGTGGAATGAATGCACCATGTATCTATAAATTATTTTTTACTATATGTAAAAAAATCCAACCACAAATATCGTAATAAAATGTCTCTGCTCTATTTCTATTTCGTTTAATGGTATATGCATCTTGAAATATAAAACATATTGTATTTGTCAATGTCATCACATTGAAAGTAGATATAAAACATTAATTAGGTATATAGTATAATAAGCATAACATTAATCAACTAAAAATAATAGACTAAGTGAAAAACACAAAACAATGATGTAAATAGTACTAATAGGTTATTTTTTGAATTTCACACTAATTTTAGCATGTGTATATCGATAACTAGCAAACTGCACTAGTGTTGGAAATTAAATGTCAAGTAAATATATGCACTGGGCAACCATAACAATCAAATAGTCATCATTTCACTACACTTTTTACTTGTATTTTTCAATGTTGTCACATTGAATGTAATACCCCAAGGACGAGCTCTAGTTATATCTATGTAGTGTAAACATGTTTTTTAGGCTGGTGAGCTGAGCAATTGTAAGTTGGTAAGCTTATGTGCAAGTAGGCCGGAGAGCCTAGGTGTTAAAGGTCAGGAGCTTATTTTGTACATGTAATTATGCACTTTGTTAATATAAAAACATCATTGTGTGTAGACCGACCATGAAGAAAGAGTGATGGGGGACTAAGATTCCATAAAGTTGGGTAAGGGAGGAGGCTAAGTGTTGGGCCTAGGGGCTAAGCTAGGGGCTTACCTCTAAAGGGGATAATAATTTATTATTATTTCCTAAAAGGCTAAGTTGGACAATTGATGAGTGTTGTCCCAAGTTCCTGAGAAAGGAACGTATGCAAAATGGAGTGCATGCAGCTCCAGGACGACAGGTGTCGACATGGGCACATGCAGTTGAAGCTGAAGAAGTTAGCCGTGTTGGGGGTTGGCGCGCCCATTCTTCCATACACCGCCTGAGTTCACTGGAATCCTTCCCTGGAACCCGTTTTGTCACTGCACTGGACCTTTGCATAGCCACACACCTCTGAAAATCAAATCCATAAAGTCGACCTGCCAGATTCCGTGAACCCAGCCTATCCGTTTTCTTTTGAACTGAGTCCGCATCCTTAACCCAGTGGGAACCTCTGAAGCCGACCCACGTCTTCTGTGAAGCCTGAGCATCCTGTAATTGTCTATGTCATGTCTGTTATAACTGTGGGTTGTTGTGGCCATGCAGTCCCTTGGTTGAGTGTGGCTTACTATCGTCGTATGTTCCTTGTTGAGACTTATTGTTGTCGTCCTTGTGTGGGAACAAAGTTGAAGAAGTAGGTTGTCAGGCCTGTGTGCAACACTCTCTCCAAGTGAGGGAGGTGGTTGTGGTTGAATAGGCAGGTTGTTAGGCCTGTGGGCAACTCTCTCTAGGTGAGAGAGTGTGTTGTGGAAGTGAGTTCTCTTGGAAGGGGCCCCGTAGCTGCTACAGAGCTCTGAGAATTCCATTCCGACCTGTTGTTGAAGCCCAAGGCAAGGGAGGTGAAGCAGTCGATGGACTGTCCTGTGTGATAGTGAAGGTGTATACTCCTGGGGTGGGACAAGCATGTGGGGATTGAAAGTCTATGAGCAGTGGGCATAAGTGGCTCCTGGGAGAGAATCCTTTCTCATAAACGGTGTGTCTTCATGTTGACCTTGCCTAGCCTAGGATTCCCTTACTCGATGGAGATTAGTCCTAGTTCGAGGGTGACCTACTGCTGAGAGTGATGAGCAATGCGGTCTAAGTCTAGGAGGTTCGTGGAAGGTCTGCACGCAGTTGGTGGTGTTATTCTAGTTGAAAGATAAGTATAATTTATGTTCTTAATTTTATGTTTTGCATAATTCTTGAATGTTATCATGTATTCTATTGCATATATGAATTACTGTCTATTACATTTGAATATGTATGGTGGCAGTAAATCTGTGTTATGTGTTTTAATTCGATTAAAATGCATGTTATATATGTGTGTGTGTGTGTGTGTGTGTGTGTGTGAATGTTCTGCGTGGTAGTGTTACTCGACCTGTTGAATGGTCAGGGACGTTACAGTTTGGTATCACAGCTAGGTCAGAGATGAGTAGTGGCATTGCCTGGCCTATGGGTGGTTGAGGATGTTACAAATTGGTATCAGAGCCAAGGTTTCAACACTGAGCCTGGATGGGCCATGTTAGTGGAATTTGAAGCAAAATTTTTGGAAAGAATTGTTGTCAAAATGGACAAAATTCAGGTTCACAGCCAAGGTTTCGACTCTGAGTCTGAATGGGTTGGATAAGTGGTCATTGGACCCGAGGTTTCAGGTGGAAATTGTGTCTGGAGGAACTATTTTTGAACCTCAGAATGTTCTGAGTGCCAAGATGTTACTTTGGTCGTGTTACGAAGCTCAGGAGGAGTAGCGGTGTCGTAAAACCACGACCAAAGTGGTATTGGGCCGCAGAGTAATGTGGGCCTTAGGATCTGTTTGGGAAAAGGAGAATCCTTCACGACCATTGGATCTGGAGAAGGTGCTAGAGGGTTATCCTGGAAGCCTTACCATTAGACCGTAACTTCGGATTTCGGATGTCGGGAGAAGGGGAATGTGCTGATGCAGAAACTTCCAAAGCCCGAAGTTTCGAAGAGAAAGGGTAAACGTGGTGGGGTTGGATGACGTCTCCTGGGGTGACATGGACCTTCCTAGGCGTACCACGTGCCATCGCCTTGGTTGGTGACAACTATATTATGAGAGCCCGAAGGATAGAGAAGTCAGAAGTTCAGAAGTCTCGAGATTGCAAGGAAGTAAGAGTGAAAGCTCCCAAAACCCGAAGTCTCGAAGCTCCAAAGTCCTGAAGCTTCGATGAGAGAAGTTCCACAGTGAGTGTCGGTCGTTGGATTCTGGGTAGACGTGGACCGTTGATCCACCCTACTTCGTGAGTTCGTTAATTCAAAACTTTGAGAGTCTGTTGTGAGGTATTATGAAGACTTCGGAACCCGAAGTCCTAATTAAGCACCTATCGATCTAGCGTTTGGTCATAGCCCGTGGTCGTAGGGGTTGGGGCTAAGAGAAAAGGGCTAAGGCCTGAAATTGTTACAGAGCCGAGCAGAGCTCGAAAAATTCATGAAATATGAACGTTTCTTAAAACAGATTCGGTCTATGAATTATGTGGGATTTGTTAAGGAATGATGGCCTAACAAATTCTGGTTGACTGCATGTTGTGTTTGCAAAGTTCAACTAGTGTCAAGACCGAAGCGAATTGCCACTGAGTGCAGAGAAATGGAGGAGGCATAGAATGATTCCAATTCAAAGAATGAAGCTAAAGGGATGGATGTTCATTTGGGAGTTGAAGGGTTGAACTCCAATGGGCATGGAAAAGAGATAGATAAGGAAGGGCATATGATGAAAATCATTGAAAGATTGTAGAAAGATGCCCAAACTCATCGAGCAGATAGAAAAAAGCTCATGAAAGCTAAGGAACAACAGAGAGAATTCAACCTAAAGTTGATGATGAGTCTGGAAATAATAGAAAAGAAGTTGGATAAGGAGACTGACTCAAGCAAATCAGGGAGTCGCAAAACCCTTGAGAAGAAAAGAAGATCAAGAAGTGTTAGCAGGCATCGTCGCCACTCCCTGAAACATTCCAATAAGGGGGCACACAGTAGTTCAAGCCCATCTCCTACTAGAAAGCACAAGAGATCTGGAGTGGATGAGATGAAGGGAGAAATGAACAAGATTAAGCCTCCTACGTTTGATGGAGAACACTAGAAGGAGGAAGAGGTAGAAACATGGTTGCTTGGCATGAGGAAATATTTCCAACTACATAATTATTCCTCTCATGTAGAGGGAAGAATTGCAATGTATCAACTGAAAGGAAAGGCATCCATGTGGTTGGATCAGCTTGTGCAGGTGCAACACATTAGAGAGAAACATGTTACTTGGAAAGAATTCAAAGAAGTATTTTGAAAAGAAATATTTGACTAAAATATATTATGACAGAAAAATGAAAGAGTTCTTTGAACTCAAGCTCAGTAGCATGACCATTGATGAATATGAGCGAAGGTTTTTAGAGTTGTTTAAGTATGTTCCATTCATCAAAGATGAGACTGTCAAAATTCAAAGGTATCTAATTGGACTACAACCTCCCATCGGTGACAAGATCCAGTATGATGATCCTAAGACTATGGAAGAAACTATAAGGAGAGAAAAATGCTTGTATGAGAAACAATATGAAAAGCCTACTTTCCGGAAGGTTTGGGAAGATAAGAAGAATTTCAAAATGGATGAGAGGAAGAAGGGAACTAAACCACCCTTTTTCAGGAACAGTTCTCAAGGACAGTTAGGTTTTAGAGAGCCCGATAATTCTGAAGTAGGTGGGCAATTTCCAAGGTAGACACCTATGGAATGTTGGGGTTGTAAAGGAAATCATAGGTACAGAGACTTCCCCCATAGAAATGAAAAAGCGAGAACTGTCCACAATGTTCAGCAGGCTGAAACAGTGGAGGACATGGGTAGAAGTGTTCCAAGAATATACGCAGCCCTGGACAACAAGCAGGATGAGTTTCAGTCACATATGGTTGAAGTAGAAGGTATGATCAACAACCAACCCATTACTATTTTAATTGGTTCAAGAGCTAGTCATAGTTACATAGATCCTAGAATGGTGGAAAGTTTGAATTTACCAAGAAACAAGCATGAAGAATCTTGGTTAGTGCAGTTGGCTACAGAGCCAAGAGAAAAGTTGTCGATTTGGTTAAGTCTTGTCCAATGGACATGAATGGACCGAGCACAAGGGTTGAATTGAATGTTTTACCTTTAGGTTCCTATGACTATCTAATTGGGATGGATTGGTTGGACCAGCACCATGCCATCCTAGACTGTCGTAACAAGGAATTCACTTGCTTGGATGAGGAGGGGAATCATAGAACAGTCCAAGGAATTCCTAGAGCAATTGTTGTCAGGGAAATCTCAACAATGCAACTGAAGAAGTGCTATAGAAAAGGTTGTCAATTATTTGCAGCCCATGTGCAGGAAGCATCTAAGGATGAGGTCTCAAATATTGAAGACCATGTGGTACTAAAAGAGTTTGAAGATGTATTCCAGTAGGTACCTAGACTACCCCCGAAGAGGGATATTGACTTCTCTGTAAACTTGATGCCTGGAGTAGCTCCAGTGTCGAAAGCTCCCTATAGAATGAGTACACCAGAGTTGAAAGAACTGCAATTGCAGCTTGAAGATCTTCTGAAGAAGGGGTATATACACCCAAGTGTGTCACCCTGGGGAGCCTCGGTCCTATTCGTGAAGAAGAAACATGGGACAATGAGATTATGTATCGATTTCAGACAATTGAACAAAGTGACTGTTAAGAACAAGTATCCTCTGCCAAGGATCGATGATCTCTTTGATCAGTTGAAGGATGACAAGATATTTTCAAAAATAGATCTCAAATCAGGATATCACCAGGTAAGAATAAAGGCTGAAGACATCAATAAGACCGTCTTCAGAACAAGGTATGGTCACTATGAATTCACAATGGTGCCATTTGGGTTGTCAAATGCACCTATTGTTTTTATGTGCCTGATGAATGGTGTGTTCAGAGAATATCTGGACAAGTTTGTCATAGTCTTTTTGGATGACATCCTGGTGTATTCCAAGTCAGAG
>JZKD02S1722028.1:61135-72700 GCA_000966675.3 Picea glauca
CCAGTTATATCTATGTATTGTAAACATGTTTTGTAGGCTGGTGAGCCGAGCAATTGTAAGTTGGTAAGCTTATGTGCAAGTAGGCCGGAGAGCCTAGGTGTTAAAGGCCAGGAGCCTGTTTTGTACATGTAATTATGCACTTTGTTAATATAAAAACATCATTGTGTGTAGACTGACCACGAAGAAAGAGTGATGGGGGACTAAGATTCCATAAGATTGGGTAAGGGAGGAGGCTAAGTGTTGGGCCTAGGGGCTAAGCTAGGGGGCTTACCTCTAAAGGGAATACAAATTTATTATTATTTCCTAAAAGGCTAAGGTAGACAATTGATGAGTGTTGTCCCAAGTTCCTGGGAAAGGAACGTATGCAAAATGGAGTGCATGCAGCTCCAGAACAACATGTGTCAACCTGGGCACATGCAATTAAAGATGAAGAAGTCAGCTATGTTGGGGGTTGGCATACCCATTCTTCCATACACTGCATGAGTTCACTGGAATCCTTCCCCAAAACCTGTTTTGTCACTGCACTGGACCTCTGCATAGCCACGCACCTTTGAAAATCAGATCTGTGAAGCTAACCTGCGGGATTCCGTGAACCCAGCCTATCCATTTTATTTTGAACCGAGTCTACATCCTGAACGCAGTGGGAACCTGTGAAGTCGACCCGCATCTTCTGTGAAACCTGAGCATCCCGTAATTGTCCATGTCATGTGTGTTATAACTGTGGGTTTTTGTGGCCATGCAGTCCCTTGGCCGAGTGTGTCTTACTTTCATCCTTTGTTCCTTGTTGAGCCTTAATGTTGTCCTCCTTGTGCAGGAACGAAGTTGAAGAAGTAGGTTGTTAGGCCTGTGTGCAACAGTCTCTCCAGGTGAGGGAGGTGGTTGTGGTTGAAGATATAAGTTGTCATGCCTGTGGGAAACTCTCTCTAGGTGAGAGTGTGTGCTATGGATGTGAGTTCTCTTGGAAGGGGTCCCGTAGCTACTACAAATCTCTGAGAATTCTGGTCCGGTCTGTTGCTGAAGCCCAAGGCAAGAGAGGTGAAGCAGTCGATGGACTTTCCTGTGTGACAGTGAAGGTGTATACTCATGGGGTGGGATAGGCATGTGGGGAATGAGATTATGTGAGCAGTGGTCATAAGTGGCTCTTGGGAGAGAATCCTTCCTCATAAACTGTGTGTCTTATTGTTGACCTTGCCTAGCCTAGGATTCCATTGCCCGATGGAGCTTAGTCCCAGCTCGAGGGGTGACCTACTGCTGAGAGTGATGAGTAGCGCGGTCTAAGGCTGGGAGGTTCGTGGAAGGTTTGCATGCAGTTGGTGGTGTTATTCCAGTTGAAAGATAAGTATAATTTATGTGCTTAATTTTATGTTATGCATAATGCTTGAATGTTATCATGTATTCCATTGCGTATATGAATTATTGTCTATTACATTTGAATCTGTATGGTAGCAGTAACTATGTGTTCTGTGTTTTAATTCGATTAAAATGCATGTTATATATATGTGTGTGTGTGTTCCACGCGGTAGTGTTACTTGGCCTATTGAATGGTCGGGGACGTTACAATTTGGTATCACAGCGAAGTCAGAGCTGAGTAGTGGCATTGCCCGGCCTATTGGTGGTTGGGGATGTTACATTGAAAGTAGATATAAAACATTAATTATGTATATAATATAAGAAGCATAACATTAATCAATTAAAAATAATAGACTAAGTTAAAAAAACAAAACAGTGATGCAAATACTAATAGATTATGTTTTGAACTGTGCACCAACTCCAGCCAATGTATATCGATAACTAGGAAACTGCACCCATGTTGGAATTAAAAGTCAAGTAAATATTTGCATTGGGCAACCATAACAACTAGATAGTCATCATTTTGCTAAACTTTTTACTTGTATTTGTCAACGTCGTCACATTTGTTATTAATTTCTTCATAGAATGTGTTGGCTTGCATCATATATTATTTAACATTTATTTTCATCATTGAAAATAAATCATGTAGATTTAACCCTTAGCTACACAGAACCACTGCTCTGCATGCAATACACCTAGCAACTTTTTAGGAAAACACTAGTCCCACTCTCTATCTCCCAAATGACATCTTCATTTTGGAATGACAACCAGTGGTCGTCGTCCCTAGGCACCTCCTCCAGTTGGGAAGGAGTGTCGGTAGTCAGGTCTGTGAGCACCAATGCCCATGGAAACGTCCTTGTAGGTGAGGGTTCTGCCATTAATGAATATGTTGTGGCCATGTGCTTGACTATCCCTGCACCTACATGATATGGTTACCCTAAGGTCATCAAATTAATAGAGGAGGATGAAGAATTTCACATAATTGATAATACATTTTAGAGAATCCACCATATTATGCAGGGCCTGGATGCGTTCAAATTTTCTTGTGATTCACTCCCTGGGTAAGGAATGCAACGTGTACAGTTTGTGGACAGACTGCAGTATTCCCATGTTGAAAAAATTGTGGACGAATTTAGACGGATTTTTGTTGAGGCAATGATGGCATATTTTATTTCATAAGAGACGATATTAATTGTAGAATGCAAAGCGTCTTTAATGTGTGAGGATTCCACAAAAATCACTTCGTAATATCATATTATGTGATGACTCTAGAGTGGAGGAAATGGATATGTCATGCTAGAGGTGGTGTAACACGGTCAAAGAATTTGCATCAAGGTGGCTAAGACTGAACACAATATCTATTTAAGCTCCTTTTCTTCAACGTTTCCTCTAGCATTTTTTTACAAGATTCAACTTGCAAGAGATCTTACACCAATGTTGTTTTCCTGTGAGACCAATCCACTAAAAATAATTCTCACAACATCCATCATATGTCATTTTCCTGTGAGAGCAATCCATCCAAAAGAACTCTCACAACATCCATCATAAGATTGATGACAAGAATAATAAAAAGAAAAAGAGGAATTAGAACATAATTTGCATATAATTTTTCAATTGACATGTGGTATGTAAGATGACCTCAATATTTGTTTGGATTGTGTGTTTTCTTCGTGGTTTTTATTGTAAAGTAATGTTATTCTGAATAAAAAGTGGTATGTATACTTTCCACATGTAGTCTGAAATTTTTGCTTATGCTTTTTATGGTATTGGTCATCTTCTAGACAAATGCATCAACATAAATATTGTACATATAAATGATGTGATCACAACAATGGATATTGTACTCAGGCACATGAATGCAAGGACATATAAGAGTATTAATGGATTCAAGCTTATAAACTTTGGATTAAAATCTAGTGAATTCAAATAAAATACGGATGATTGAAAATACAATGGAGTATATAAGGATAAATTATTTAGAGCATTATCACTTCTAAAGTATATACAATGGAGTATTTGAGCACTGTAAAATTGTAATTTCCCCAAGATAATGGCCAAAAAAATTAAAAACTTAGAACATTTAGACTACACCTATTTGATCTCTACCCAACCCAAAAGCAAACAGAAAGAACAAAATTCTAATGGTCGAAGTTCAACAGGGGTGATCAATGAGAAGACTTGATATCCAACTTAAAATAACAACGAGGAAGGAGATAAGAACATGAAGCGATTTCTCAACGTTTAATTCCATCAACGTGACTCTTATATCAAAAATCAAGGGTTTATATTACAATGAACTATACAACAAGAAAGGGTTTGCATTACAACGAACTATACAACAACATATCCCCTTTGCGTCATCAACCTACAATATTATTTAGATATCCTCTTATGATATATGATTGACATGCCTTTTTCTTTATTTGATATAATAGTTTAAAATTGGTGTGGTTCTTCTAGCTGCATAAAACCTAGAATAGAGGTTCTTTATTACCATATCACCATATATCATAGCGTTACTGCATATAAACGTAGCTACTCTTCTCATTTTTTCTCTCCAAAGAGATACCCAAGTGATGATCCTCCTCCGGGTGCAGACTGCTCTTTTGTTGAAGGTCGCTCCTAGATACAGAAGGAGAGGCCATGAAAATATTAACAAATATCATCAAACCCTAGTCTTTGAGACTGAAACGCCAGATAAAAAAAAGTGAATGCAATAACCCACTTACTGTAATGAAATTTTCATTGTTTTGGCCATTGGCCTGATGATAGTTATTGGAAATTTTAGCCATGCTTGATGAAGGGGATTATGGATTTATCAAGGAAGAGTTATTGTTGGAAAGAAGTTGAGTCGTTTTAGGGTTTTCTTGGCTTGCATGAGATTTTGGAGGCTAAGCTGAGCCGAAAATGTAACCCAAAGAGCTTTGCCCACCACCACTACTAACACAGTGACTCATGATATAATAAGGCTATGGAACTCTACAACTAGGAAGAAGAGAAAACAATATTATCAATATAGAATTGTTGTTACAAGAAACAACCAACAACCAAGACATAGCGAAGCCAAAAGATGTTGTGGGATATCTAATAAAATATCAAACCTTAAATAGAATGACATGATGTTAATTGTTGGTGTAACACACCCGACCCTAAAGTACCCTTTTTAGGGATGGGGCATCAAAAATTTTCTTATTGAAATCATCTTGAATCATCTCTCCTAGATGATTCATCCTCTACTACTTGCCCGTATATTTCTAACGATTGCTACCATGCTCTAATCCGACCTATGGTTTACAAGTTATGGCTTCCTAAAGTTCTTCAGGCATTCATTAGTTGAGCGCCATGTGGCGCCCACGTGGCTCCATCTCGTTTGTACCATTTCCAGGTTCCTACCTCCCATAAGGAAGGTCCATCCACCATCCAAACCAATGACGAGACTTAATCCTCATCTAATACACAAGCTAGAGGATAATTCAACGTTCGACGTTGAATGTCCTTTTTCTTTTCAGCACGCATGTCCTCCAGAGCCCTGAATTCTTGAACTCCTGAGGTGCTACCACATAGCTCTGACCGTCAACCCTTTTGGGAGCATACATTCTAACATCCCAAGTCTCTCGGAGTTCTGAAGGAGCTTGGAATCTCTCCATGTGGCTCTGGCCTTCGGGCCTTTCGGCTTATCCTTGACACTACAATCCAAAACTCCGGTGTCCCAAAGTCCCAGACTTCCGAAGGGTCCACTCTCTCACGTGGTGACGTATTAGATGCAAAGGAAAATAAAGGTGGGTCCTACATACTCCCCCTACCAAATTGAACAAGCAGTGAGTGCCAGGTGTGATACGCGGTAAGGCAGAGATGACATGTGGCCCCTTTAGTGGGTGACACGTATCACATGTTAATGGGCCTATAGGGTCTGGGAAACGCACAAATCCAAGTGACATGTGGCACATTGATCATGGGTCCATGTCACCTTGGATAACATCATGGTGCCACATCACTCCAGACTAATAGCCTTCCAATCCCTTCAATCTCACAGTCCAGGTGTGTCCACATAACCCCTGGATCTATAGCCTCCGTTACTTCGTAACTTTGGCGTTTGGGGGATCTGTGGTAGGAATTACTCCTTACTCCTAGAGTGGTCAACGTCGGGCTTACCATGACCTATATTTGACGGTCAGGGGAGGTCCCGAAGAGTTCCTAGATCTACGACCCTTGTCACTTCGCAACTCCGACATTCGATAATTTTGGCGTGTAGTTTCCAGCTTCCTCCTAGAGTTTCGAACTCCGAACCATGCCCGATATATCGACACATGCACCTAGCATATGTAACACCCTATTTCCCCCAATTTTTAATTAATCATAGAATAGGAATTACCATGCTAATGCATGAGGAAAATGTAAATGTATTATTGTTTGAGTTACCAATAGCTGACTGTGGGGGTTGAAGCCTTGAAAGTACTAGCCATGATATCACTAGAGGAAGAATGTGAAAACTATAAGAGAGGGTTCATATATCAAATAACCCCAAATCTCCCTTGATAAGGATGACAAACCTCCTTCGAATCCCAAGGAAAGAAAATCATTCAATGAAGAAAGGACTGGTGGTTGAATCACCAACCATCCCCATGAATGGAAACATGGGCTATCAGTTCGAAGTACCACATGGACCTGCAGACCTGAGCTTCCTTCTAACAGAAGGAACAAGATAGGTTAGCAAAAACCTCCCAAGGTAAGAGGGACACACACACAGGAGAGGAGACATGGGAAGAGACGGGGAGAAGAAGAGCATAAGCTCGTAGGGGAGATGCGCAGATCTCTCCAGTGAGTCACGAGATGAAGGTCGCAATCTTGATGACGAGGAGCATCTGAGAAACCTCGCCGAGGCCATCATCGAGAGAGAAAGCTCTGAGTTATAAAGAACATGATCCAAGCAGAAGAAAAAATAGAGAGAGAACCCTCGAGAACTGTGAGAATTCCTTGGTGATATCATGGCTTAGCACGGGGGTGGCTAGAGTGTTAAGATTGAATGCCTCTGAGCCTATGGTCAAGTGGAAGGACGAACACCCACAGTCAGTTGGTTGGTGGCAACCTGTAATAGATAAGTGATTTCTTACCCTATGTAATTTATCTGTAATTGTGTATGAATTGGCTATACTGTGTATGTTGCAGGAATTGGGCATATTTCTTAATGGATATACTGTATCCCCCTTATTTTTGCTTGATTGTATAATTAGGCCAGTAAGAAAGCATATAGTTAGGATAGGTTTTATACCCGTAAATACTTGTGTCCTATGGTGGCATAAGCGCGAGTCACGAACTGTGCATTCATCGACCGTGGACACAGTTTCATGTACGGATGTAAACCTTCCTAATCCTTTTGAGTCCCTTGGTGGACGAAGCCTGTTAAGCTCAGGAGAGGTAGTGCAGATATGCACAGGCTCTCTACAAGGAAAACCGAACCCAGAACCCCTTGATGAAGGAGCGCAATAGTTTTGCTGAAGACTATTCTAAGAGTCAAGTCCAGGAGAAAGAGCGACAAGCTCTCAAGTCCTTCATAGCCGACGAAGCTCAGGAAGGATAGCAAGTTTCAAATACCGAAAGATATTACCCTTTCATTTTCTAGATGAATGGATGAGATCCTTTCGAAGGATATGAGGTATTTCATGACTGTTAGATTGGAGGAAGGAATGTAGGTGTTAATACCTTGACCCCTTTCATCCTTCGCAAGTAGCAAAGGAATCGGGACCGTAGATCCCAAGATCCCTGGGAGTTACCTGGACTGTCCATCAGAGGGACACGTGGCTGTCGATCAACGTTTCAGCACACAAAAAACCATAGGGAAAGACCCCTTGTCTTCGCAAGTCACAAAATCTTGGTATACGAAACCCCGAATTGGTTTAGTGTGAATAAGTTTGTGAAATCCGGGATTTGATCGTGACCATTGATCATCCTGAAAAGATCACAACGGTTGATCGTGGATAAAGGTTGCAGTTGTCCATCGGAGGGACACGTGGCTGCCGGTCGGCGTTTCAGCACCCGGGAAACCAAAGGGCAAGACCTCTTGTCTTTGCAAGTCGCGAAATCCCAGTACTTGGAACCCCGATGCGCTCTGTGGTAGAAAGGAGGAGTCCCGAAAGGATCTGGACTGTCCATCGGAGGAGATGCGTGGTGAGCGGTCAGAGTTTGGGGAAAGCTCTGAAATCCCGTGAGCCGTTGGATCTCGTACAAGGACTCGCGTATCAGATTTCGGGGTTTGAAGAGTCGAAAGACTTGACTCTCTTGCATTTCGAACTCCCAGTTGTCGAAATCCTGATACGGCCAGGACCGTCATATCAAGGAAATATTCGCAGTCGTCGATCTCAGCAAAGGTAAGATTTCGGGTTTCGAGGTTTGAAGAGTCGAAAGACTTGACTCTCCTGCATCGTTGAGTCGTGAAATGCGAAAGGCACCTCTTGGCTTAGCCTGTGGTCGTAACCAACGATCACATGGAGGTGGATAAGGGGAAAGCTAGCCTACGCTAGGCCCTCGTAGGAATTCGGGGATTATGTCCCTCGAAGAAAAGAGGCGAAAATTTTAGTTTGTTGTAGTGGGTATGTGACAAATTGGTATCAGAGCATGGTTACAACACTTGGCATGCTTGGGCTCATGTACGAGTCGCATAAGGAGATATTGTTATCTGCATTTTCTCTCTAAGGAGAAGGACTGCAGAATGAAACTGTAATTTGGGAATTTCTACGGAATTCCAGTGAAGGAATTATATTGTTCCTTTATCAAAATGATAACTACTCTTATAGGAGTAGGGATGCATCGATCAATATTACTGATAAGACCTGAGTGTGAATAATAGAGGTGGAATAAATTGTGTTATGGAGCTGAACGAGCCAAAAAAAAGGGACATGGACTAAGTTGTTCTATTATAGTGTGACGATGGCTACCTACTAAAGCAGGTAGAGTCTCTGGAAATTGAGATGGCTGGTTAGGTAAGAATTAAGATCCTCATGAAGAACTCCTTCATGATTTAGGAAATCTAGTAAGGACTTGTAGGATCCTTAGAAAGTTATAATTACTGCATTATTAGAAGACTAAACCCTAAGCATATAACTTCCCATGATTGAGAGGACTGATGAAAATATGTAGGGTCAGATTACCTGACCTATAATGGTTAGAATCGACAACAAGGATAATCTGTTTAAGCAAGATTAAGAGGAGTCCTTTGGGATTGTTGCTAATTCCCAAGAGTGACCCTTGTTGGTTGTTCCCATAAAGAGAGGGTAACGTTCGTATGAGTTATGACTGAGAGATTAGTCTTGTAAGTAACTTAAAATCTCAGAAGAGATAACGGGGGAAATTTGGTATGCCAAACATGCGTATAGAATCTAGCTTGTGTTAAAGTTTGAAAACTCCGGAGGTTGAGCGCAAAGTATACCAGGAGGAGTAGTGGTTTTAAGTATTGAGAGGAAACACTTAGAAAAAGTTTCTAAGTTTCGAATAGTTGAAGCGTTCAAAGGTGAAGCGCAGAAAATCGAAGTTCGAAGAAAGAGCAAGTATGGAGGATTGAGTGGGAGAAATCCTTCAGAAAAGAATTTTGAAGATTGGATAGGATCGAGAGTCAAGATCCATTCAGAAAGAACTGAAATTTTTCGAGTTGTTCTATCTCAGAGAAGTAGCGAACTGGTTAGTTGCGAGGAGATAATGGAATTTCGCAAAACCAAAGGGCTTGGAAGAAGCAATGAGAAATTCGCAAAAAGATCATAGTCGTTGATCAAGGAGCGATTTGGACCATTGATCGTCCAGAGAGAAATTCGCAATTTTGGGAATCAAGAGAACGAAGGTGAAAGGTATTTCGACTTCGCGATGCGTGAAATCGTGAAATCCTGATACGCGAAACCCTGACGAGATCTGAGTTGTCAGATCGTGGAAGAATCGAGACCGTCAGATTGAGAACTCTGAAACTTCACAATTTCGAGGATCAAAGGATTCGAGGTTCTTTATAACAGAAGTCCCGAAGTCACGAAATGCGAAATCACGACATAATCACAACCGTTGGTTGGAGAGATGTTGGTGACCATTGATCTGATATGAAATTTCAACATTTCGGGTATCGATAGTCTGAACGGACGGTGGAATTCTCGGAGGGAGGAATATCAAAATTCCGTGATATGTTAGATCTAGCTGATCAGCAGAGAAGATAAGGATGATAACATCTCATCACTCACAAGCTCAGGAGGAATAGTATTCGTTAGATTGGAATCAATGAGAGTCGTTGATATAGAGCTTCGAGGTTTCGTCTATTAGGAAAATAGAAGCCTAGACTTTCCAAAGTCACGCCAGGTAAATCACCGATTCAATCAAGGTCGTTGGTTAGCAGATGACCTGAACCGTAGATCTAGTGTAATTGGATCTTCGGGAGTCAGAGGTTTAGAATTCAATGGGAATATTTTTGAGGACTCACATGTCATGAAATCCCGACATCCAACCTGAGCCATTGGATCGAGACAGGCGATGGATCGTTGATCTGACGCATACACATTTCAGGGATTCGAAATCGGGAGTTAAGGGGTGAAGACTCCGCTAGAACCCTGAAAGGTGGAAAGCCGGGATTTGATCAGGACCGTTGATTGCCAGAGAGATATGGACCATGGGATCGAGGTTGTCAGACCCTCGTGGATCAGAAGTTTTGGGAAACAGTGGAGCATTGTCCACGGATTCGTCAAAACAAGGGATCCCGACGTGTGTCTAGGAATTGACCCCAGGTTCTGAGTGAAGGGTCATGTGAATAAAAGAGCCAAGAAAACCTTAGATTCGGTCTTTCGAGTTTTTGGATTTCGGGGATCGAATAACCAGAGTTCCTTGCGACATGAATCCCGAAATCGCGAAACGCGAAGCGCCTTTTTGTTCGGATCGTGGTCACCGCCTATGGTCGCGTGAGGATAAGGCGTGAGCTAGTATGATGAATATGCATGAGTTGAATGCAGTGTGAAGCTTCATAATAGGAAGCCTGAAGTTAATACCGGTAAGGTATGAATGATATGAAACGTGTAAGTAATGCACACGTATGATGTAAGAATATAAGTATACTAGAGGCCCAATATGATTTCCCTGATGAGTGAAATGTGAAGCAAGTATTGCTCTTGTCCAGATTAAATGAATACTATGGAGGCATAGCTGAATCCATTCTAGGGAGTCATGAAATTTATGTTCCAAATAATAGCCTGAGGGGAATGTATTCCATTTCCTCAGGAAGTACCAATATAATTAGATGAAAGGGTAAATGAGCAAAGATGCTCTCTTGTCATAACAAGAGACAAATGATTACACCTTTGAGCATCACATGAGAAGGATTGTGAATGAATCTRAATTGACTGATCTTAACAGTAAAGATGCATGCTTATATTCCTTAAGGGGAATATTTAGTAAAAAGCTAAAGCTAACTCAAGGTTGAGGCCATCACAAATAGTGATGGATATGCAACAAGGAAGTTACATGCCGAAGGAGTTCCCGGTGGAGGAACTGTGTAAGGATTTTTTCAGAAGAACAGATTCACAAACCTAATAATTGTTGAAGGTTGGACAATGGGCTGCAAGGCCTGTCCATATATAAGAATCCTGGATTACATTTTGAAAGAATCATGTAATTAATAAAAGACTAACAACCAAATATTGACCATTCTAATAACCGAATGGGAGTGTGTAGGATGCACATGTTCATGATTCATTATGAGCAAAGAGTTGCTATTAAAGGATGTTGTGTTATCCCAAAAAGGGTTAGGGTGAGGCCTAACCAAGGCTGCTAAGAAAAAGAGTAGTTGCGGAAACTGGTATAGTTGGTAAGAGGCAAGTACACCCCCATGAGTATGATTAAATGAATAAATGAGTACGTTTAACTGATAAGGCTTGGTTGAAGCTATGATTAAGAAAAGACAGTGAGACCTTAGAGATAACTCGACTGGGCTGAAAATCCCCAGGCGATGTAGAATTAATTTGAAGAAGGGGAGAGCCCTCATTTCTTTCCTTGTTGTGCATTATGTTTTCTATGGGATGAGAAAGCTAGTACATTGATGAACGAAAATGTTTTGACACCATAGTAATGATGGTTGTAATATCGTGAAAATGATTGAGAACTGTTGTGTTGCACTTATGTAAACATTTGAGGATGGTTATGAACTCGAATGTTATGATACATGCATTTGGTTTAATATTATGACTAATGTAATTGTGT
>JZKD02S1722028.1:80285-91424 GCA_000966675.3 Picea glauca
TGGCTGTCATAATTCCTCTTCTTTCCTCATTCTTTCACTAAGTTTCTCAAATGGTTAATTAATGCATGCAAAATTAAAACTCAACCATAAGTCATTAAAAGATCCGACGGATCATCGGGTGGAAGGACGAACACCCACAGTCAGTTGGTTGGCAACAACCTGTAATAGATAAGTGATTTCTTACCCTGTGTAATTTATCTGTAACTGTGTATGAATTGGCTATACTGTGTATGTTGCAGGAATTGGGCATATTTCTTAATGGATATACTGTATCCTCCTTATTTCTGCTTGATTTTATAATTAGGCCAGTAAGAAAGCATATGGTTAGGATAGGTTTTATACCCGTAAATACTTGTGTCCTATGGTGGCATAAGCATGAGTCACGAATTGTGCGTTCGTTGACCGTGGACATAGTTTCATGTACGGATGTAAACCTTCCCAATCCTTTTGAGTCCCTTGGAGGATGAAGCCTGTTAAGCTCAAGAGAGGTAGTGCAGATATGCACAGGCTCTCTACAAGGAAAACCGAACCCAGAACCCCTTGCTGAAGGAGCATTATAGTTGTGATGAAGACTCTTCTAAGATTCAAGCCCAGGAGAAAGAGTGCAAATCTCTCAAGTCCTTCATAGATGACGAAGCTCAGGAAGGATAACGAGTTTCAAATATTGAAAGAGAGTACCCTTTCTTTTGCTAGATGCACGGACGATATCCTTTCGGAGGATCGGAGGTCTGTCACAACTGTTGGATTGGAGGAAGGAACGTAGGCGTTAATGCCTTGGCCCCTTTCAGCCTTCGCAAGTAGCGAAGGAATCGGAATTGTAGATCCCAAGATCCATTGGAGTTACCTAGACCATCCATCAGAGGGACACGTGGCTGCCGGTCGGCGTTTCGACACTTGGGAAACCAAAGGGCAAGACCCCTTGTCTTTGCAAGTCATGAAATCTCGGTATACGAAACCCCAAATCGGTTTAGTGTGAATAAGTTTGAGAAAGCTGGGATTTGATCATGACCGTTGATCATCCCGAAAAGATCACAATGGTTGATCATGGCTAAAGGTCGCAACCGTCCATCGGAGGGACACGTGGTTGTCGGTCGACATTTTGGTGTTTCAGCACCCGGGAAACCAAAGGGCAAGACCTCTCGTCTTCGCAAGTCACGAAATCCTGGTACTCGGAACCTCGACTCGCTCTATGGTAGAAAGGAGGAGTCTTGAAAGGATCTGGACTGTCCATCGGAGGAGACGCGTGGTGAGCAGTCAAAGTTTGTGGAAAGCTCCGAAATCCCGTGAGTCGTTGGATCTCATACAAGGACTCGCATATCGGGTTTAGGGGTTTGAAGAGTCGAAAGACTTGACTCTCTTGCATTTTGAACTCCCGGTTGCCGAAATCCTGATACGGCTAGGACTGTCGGATCAGGGGAAGATTCGTAGCCATTGATCTCAACAAAGGTAAGATTTCGGGTTTCGAGGTTTGAAGAGTCCAAAGACTTGACTCTCCTGCATTGCTGAGTCGCGAAATGCGAAAGGCGCCTCTTGGCTTAGCCCATGGTCGTAACCAAAGATCACATGGAGGTGGGTAAGGGGAAATCTAGCCTGCGCTAGGCCCCCGTAGGAATTCTGGGATTCTGTCCCTTGAAGAAAAGAGGCAAAAATTTTAGTTTTCCGTAGTGGGTATGTGACATCATCCATGGACATGATTTTCTCCGACTTGCAGAGCTTCAGGGAAACTTGCACACTCTTTTTTTTACACTTCGATACCACCAGATAATCGAACTTCTAGATAGTCGTTGATCTATGGACACGTGTCCCTCTACTCTCAATGACCCAAATTAACTTTGTGACTCTAACATTCATGAGTTTTGGAATTAGACCACCTCTATTCTCCCGAAGTGGGACTTTGTTGAAGTACTTGGCGCTACCCCTTCACTAGCTTCAATCTAATGGCTGAGAGATATTTCCAATGGATTCCTAGGTCCATGGCCCTCATCAATTCACAACTCCAGCCTTCGGCTGCTTTCGAGGGTTGTGAAGTCATTTGTCCTGGAGCTCTGAATTCCCAGAGTTTCGAAGCTAGGATAGCTTCCCTCCTTTCGGCTTAGCCAGGGATTTCCAACCCTGGGTCATATGGAACCTTGTTGAATTCTAGGGGCTACACTCAGCCTTTAGTCGAGATTTTATTAAGGATGGGGTATGAACCCATGGTCTCTTGGGCGTCTAGGTTGAAGGGTGCACCTTCCAGTCACTGGACATAAGTTCTAATTCAGGGATAGGGTAATATTGAGGAATCAACGAGACTGTGGCAGTCCCATAAAGTCAGCTCCAACTCTAGGACTGTGAGGTAACTCCCTGGGGAAAACACCTCGACGATTATTTTGACTGGACCAAAGGCCAAGATTGTTGCCTTACGACATTTAGGAGTTTGGGCATTAGACCACCTCTATTCTCCCGAAGTGGGACTTTGTTGAAGTACTTGGCACTACTCCTTCACTAGCTTCGATCTAATGGCTGATAGATATTTCCAATGGATTCCCAGGTCCATGGCCCTCATCAATTTTCAATTCCAGCCTTCGGCTGTTTTTGAGGGTTGTGAAGTCATTTGTTCCGGAGCTCTGAATTCCCAGATTTCTGAAGCTAGGATAGCTTCCCTTCTTTCATCTTAGCAAGGGGTTTCCAACCCTAGGTCATATGGAACCTTGTCAAATTCCAGGGGCTACACTCAGCCTTTAGCCAAGATTTTATTAAGGCTAGGGTACGAACCCATGGTCTCCTGGGTGGCTAGGTTGAAGGGTGCACCTTCTAGTCACTGGACATAAGTTCTAATTCARCGATAGGGTAATCTCGAGGAATCAACGAGACTGTGGCGGTCCCATAAAGTCGGCTCCAACTCTAGGACTGTGAGGTAACTCCCTGGGGAAAACACCTCGACGACTATTTTGACCGAACTAGAGGCCAAGATTGTTGCCTTACAATAATTCAAACACAATATTTTACAGAAGGACAATAAACACCATTATCATCAATTTCACGCAAGGCACAAGTTATCACATTTACAGATAATCAAATCATCCATTTCGACTGTAGTATTCATGGMATAAAAATACTTATCTAGTATAKTCGATCACCAACCGAATGGTAGTGGGTGTCCACCTTTCCAGCGWACCATAGGCTCATAGGCATACATTCTTAGYGCTCTAGACACCCCTGTTCCAAGCCATGATATCACTAGGGAACTTTCACAKTTTCTCAGAGGTTCTTTCTTTGTCATGGTCTCTGCGAGGTTTATCACATGCCTCCTCAACATCAATCTCTCAGTCTCTTKCTTGGGTCATGTTCTCCTGTAAATTATTAGAGATATTTTCTCATGTTCTCTCTAGTAAACAAAATAGCTTATCAAGATTTCAATTCTTCTTCTCAATTGTAGAGCCTCATGCACTCTTCATCCTCCTGTGTGTCTTCTCTTGTTTTCCTTTTGTGTACATTCTTGCTTGCCTTTATTTTCCTCAGGAAGGTCCTAAACCTGTCATGTTCCTTATGTCAGAAGGAAACTCGGGTCAGTATCGGCCTTCAGTAAAAATTTCCCTCTGTGGTACTCCAGGCTGACAATTTTCTATCTTCCCAGCCAGTCCCTCCATGCTTCCATTCATTTGGGTGGTTGATGGTTCAACCACCAGTCCTTTTCTTATTAATTGATTTCTCCTTGGGATCATGATGAGGCTTATTATTTTAGCAAGGAGAAATTTGGGTCATTTTGACATAATGAGCCCTCTCCACAATTTCCCCACTCTTTTCCTCCAGTGATACCATGGCCAGTACTTCAAGGCTTCAACCTCGCAGTCAGTCAATGGTAATCTAAACAATAATACGTTTACATCATTCACATGCCATAGCATGGTAATCATAATTAATGATTAATTACAAGCTGGGGGAAACAAGGGTATTACAATCCCCTCCCCCTTAAAAGGAACATTGTCCTCGGTGTTCTTTCTCAGTAACACCTGTCATGCCTTTGTCATTCAACTGCTTCATAAATCTTGATCCTCTTTCTTGGTCGGGTCCTTTCCATACTCTTGGCCTTCGTCATATGCCTTTAATAATATTGGACAATGTAACACCTTGTTTCCCTCAGTTTGTAAATATAACTATATTATCCAAGAGACTATGGCAGACTCAATATGTTTGAATATTTGATTGGATGGACCTTTGTATAAAAGGTCAATGAATGTAAATTATGTTATTTACTAAGAAATGGATAAGTGTTCCATGACTGTTGGAAAGGGGGGGTGTACTAAGAGAGACCATGAATGCTATGAAAGAAGGGGACCATGAATGGTTGTGTTAACCTTCACCAAACCAATACCTTATTGGATATAATTACTCAGGACCAGAACAATCCTCTGACCCAAAAATGAATTACAATCAGGCTGGTAGGTGGGAAGACCTCCTCAAGAGTTAATTAGGGGATGGGGCAGAGCATCCATCTATAAGTCTTTTAGACCTGACCACTGTCTCGGAATTCAGGCTAGATGCAATATTACTAAAGAAGGAAAGAAAGGAAGTTGTGGTGGGTAGAGGAAGACCTGTGAAGAGTGCAGAGATGAGAGATTAAGATCTCGGGTTCAAGGAAGAATTGAAAAAAATGAGTGTCCTGGTCGCAGGAAATGGCTGAGAAGGTTACGATACAAGCTGATAAACGAGGTTGGTTCGCCTTGCTTGGTATCATGTACACCACTTCCAAGAATCCTACGGGAGGAGGAGAGTAACCTCCATCCCTACTATCATTGAGCCGCAAGAAAGGACTTCAACACAGAGCATCGTGGTCTAGCTCGGGGGTGGCTAGTCGTAAATACGTTAGGAGTGACTGAGCCTACGGTTGGGTGGAAACGGGCATCCCTTTCAACAGTCGCTTCACATTATCTGGTTCTGATAGGTATTTTCCCTGTTTTATGTATTGACCTGGAATAATGGATGAATGATTGGATTTATACATATGTGTATTTTCAAATAACTTCTGTGTGGAATGGTTATGATATGTGTATGCCTCCATCTCTTTGTAAACTTACATTTTTTACTGATATTTTGTATGCCCAACTTAGTTCCTAAGGCTTCCTAGGACATAAACTTGTAAGACAAACGAGATAGGAGGTATCGCATTGACCTGAACCTGTCCATCTGAAGAGGATACCTCTTCCAGAACCCTGTTGAGCGACCGAGATTCTAGACCCAAAGTCGTTAACCATTTCATGATAGAGCTCAGGAAGAATAATGAAGCTCAAGCCTTGAAAATGGGAGGTTTCTTTGTTTGGAAGATGAATGGACGAGACATGTTCGAGAGGAACCATATGACCAATACCTAGGAACCTTGGACTGATCCTACGAAAGCTAATTCCTCCTGGGTTCAGAGCTCCAAAATTATGGGATTTAGGAGTATGTCCGACCTTGCCAACCTTATACTGGTTGAAGGTAACCGAGAGACTCGGTTTCCCATAAGGTTGATCGACATTAGGTGGTTCCCCAGAGGTTAGGTGGACATATCCTACCAACTAAACCAGGAGCCAAAACTCTGGGAACTTCAGAAGATAAGAGGAGGTTGCACCGCAACACTCCCGAACGTCGAATCCCTGAGGTGACCATAACCATATATCTATAAATGTACGTGGTCGAATCTCGACCGTGAGATTTGGGGAATGTCATCGGCCTGTCAGTCTGGGGTGGCGTGGTGCAGTGACATCACCCAGGTCAACGTGGACCCCAACTTGACATTCCCCGTGTCACTTTGACCCCTCCTACATGTCAGTTCTTGATACATGTCCACCTAGCCAACGTGGTTGGTGAACTGACCAAGACTCCAGGAGTGCAGGACTTCAGGACTCCGGAGGATATGAGATGTAGTATAGTATAAAGACTGAATGGTCTGAAGGCGGGAGCCACGTGGTGAGCTTACAAGACTTCAAAAGTTTGAAACTCCGGGTGGTCTCGTGGGTAGATAGTAAATAGGCTTGAAGCGCTGAAGCGTCGAATCCCTCCACAACTAACATGGGAAGAAGAGAGTAATTCCAATCATGAGATTGGACTGAGGATGGTCTTCCACCGTGGAGGAAGGAACTTGGAACTAGTACGCATGAGGTGGATCCACATGGGCACCATGTGGACCTCAACTAATAAACGCCCAAATAAATTCGAAGAGATATATCCATCGGTTCTGGGCTCGGTTATGAGCATGGAGACCGTGGTTGGAAAAATTTGAATGAGTAGAATGTATTAGAAACCCTGAATGAAGGACTTGATCGCCTAAGGAGAACGAAATTTTGAGGCCCCATCCCTAGGAAAGCCCCTCAAAGGTCGGGTGTGTTACAAATTGGTATCAGATCATGGTTACAACACTTGGCTTGCTTGGGCTCATGGACGGGTTGCGTAAAAACTATATTTAAAATAACTTTAAGGGTGACGCCCCACCTTACCTATTCCCTAAAGAGTCTGGTTAAACCATTACTAAAGAAAAGAATGAAAATTTTCTATTGTATGTATGTATTTAAGAGATATGACTATGTGTTGTTCATAAACTAATAGACTGTTAGCTAACAACAAGTGTTTTGTCAACACTCAAGTAGACAGTGAACTGTGGGAAACTGCAATCATAAAGGACGGTGACACACCACAAAGTGGGGGATGGCTCCCAAAATAGAGACGAAGAGTCTGACGAAAGGAGGGCAGTGGAAACCCCTCCGGATTTGGTTGAAACTGTAAGAAACCTCATGGCCTAATTACAGAGTTGCAAGGTCGACAACGAAAGATTCATAAAGGAGAAAGAAAAACAAACGAAAATTAATGCAATCTTGCTACAGATCTTATCTGATATACAAAGGCAGCTACAACATGGACCTGCAACCATTCATGTAGACTGATGACATATGAAGAGAAGTCGAATTCCACCTGAAATACGAAGACATGGTCCCATAAGTGGCCACACTAGGAGGAGTACCTCGAAGAAGGTCCAACCTGGAGATAGGGGACACTCATCGAGAGAACCCTCCAGAAAGGAAACTAGCAACTCCGAGGAATCTTCTAGTAGAAAAACTAGCTCACATTCTCAAAGGAAAGGCAAGAAGCGAAAGCATTCCAAAAGTCGTGACTGTGAAGAGTTCAAGAAAGCCAAACTAGCCTCTTTCAATGGAGAGATTGAAAATGGGGAAGAGGCATAAGCTTGGTTGCTTGGTTTAAAGAAGTACTTCAGAGTTCGTGACTACTCTGAAAACTTGAAGGCTCAAATAGCCATCTTCAACTTGAATGGAAAGGCTTCCATTTGGTGGGAAGACCTTAAGAATGTGAAAGG
This sequence comes from Picea glauca, assembly GCA_000966675.3. Classification (NCBI taxonomy): domain Eukaryota; kingdom Viridiplantae; phylum Streptophyta; class Pinopsida; order Pinales; family Pinaceae; genus Picea; species Picea glauca. The sequence continues at coordinate 87,613 of JZKD02S1722028.1, forward strand.
AATCCATGAAGAGGACTTATCATGTAAATAGTTTGAGAAACACTTCAAAAAGAACTATCTATCTAAGAAATACTTTGATGGGAAGACTAAGGAGTTCTATGAACTCAAGCTGGGACAACTCATCATAAAGGAATATGTTACTAAATTCCTTGAGCTGCTGAGGTATGTTCCCTACATAAAGGATGAAAATGTAAAAGTGCAATGATTTATCAGTGGGTTACCTTAGAACTATCGGAATAGGATTGAGTTTGACGAGCCAAAGACCTTAGAAGACACTATCCGGAGGGCGAGGCATTGTTATGAACAACTCGAGAGTCAGAAAGAACCTTGCAAGGATTGGAAGAAGAAGAGAGGTTCGAGATTCAATAAGAAGGGGTTCAAATCCTCAATATTTAAGAACTATACGAAGGACTCTAGGATAATCCTTCCTACTAGAAGTGTATATCAACAAAATTTCCTCTCACAGAGTGGAAATAAATCTTTTGGAGCAACCCTAGGAAAGACGGATAACCCAAAGAAGGAACCCTTGAAATGTTGAGATTGTGGATAAGAACATCTACTGAGGGACTGTCCACAAAGACATTAGAACAATAGGAGAGTCTACAACATCCAATAAGCTACCACAGTCAATGATGTGGCTAGGAGCATTCCATGGATTTATGCAGCCATGGATAATAAACAATTCGACCACCAAGCTTCAGTGGTGGAGATGGAAGGTATGATCACCAACCATCTAGTTTCTATTTTAATCAACCCTGGTTCTAATTTGAGTTATGTGCCCCCCTATATTGTTGATCAGTGTAAACTGCAACTGATTAGACATGTTAAGCCATGGTTAGTACAACTAGCCACTAGGACCAAGAGAAAAGTTGCAGATGTCATACCATCTTGCCAATTGATTATGGATGGATTTCCCACCCAAGATACCCTTAACATACTTCCCCTAGGATCTTATGACTTGTTGATTGGTATGGACTGGTTAGCTACTTATAAAACTAAGTTGGATTGTCACCATAAAACCTTAGAATGTGTAAATGAAGAAGGGAAAAAGATAACCCTCCAAGGGATTCAAATTCCTGTCTCGGTAAGAAGAATATCAACCCTTCAAATGAAAAATTATTGCATAAAGGGATGTACTTTATATGCAATACAGGTGTTGGAATCTGTTGAGGATGACAGATCGAACCTAGAATACCACTCCATATTGAGAGAGTATAGAGATGTGTTTCCAAAAGAGGTATTGGGTCTACCTCCGAGGAGGGACATTGACTTCTTGATAGAACTTACACCAGGAAAAGTGCCAATGTCTAGGACACCCTATAGGATGAGTACACCCAAGCTAGTTGAGCTGAAGCTACATCTAAAGGAAATGATGGACAAAGGATACATCTGGCCTAGTGTGTCTCCATGGGTAGCACCAATCCTGTTTGTGAAGAATAATTATGGCACGCTCCGATTGTGCATAGACTGTAGACAACTTAATAAGAAAACCATAAAGAACAAGTACTTCGTTCCAAGAATCGATGACTTGTTCAACCAATTAGGGGGTGCTTCCATTTTCTCAAAGATTGACTTGAGGTTTGGATACCATCAAGTCTTAATCAAGGATAAAAACATCCACAAAAAAACCTTTAGGACAAGGTATGGTCACTATGAATTTGTGGTAGTGCCATTTGGATTAACCAATGCCCTCGCCACTTTTATGTGCTTGATGAATAATGTACTCAACAAATTCCTAGGCATATTTGTATTGGTTTTCATTGATGATATCCTAATCTAATCCAATAACAGAGAGGAGCATGAGGAACATCTTATACTTGTACTTCAAGTACTAAGAGAGCATCATCTCTACACTAAGTTTAACAAGTGTGAATTTTTCCAAAAGCAAGTCCATTACTTAGGCCATGTTATTTCTAAAGAAGGAGTGGTAGTGGACCCTAACAAGATTAGATATATTATGGAATGGACTACCCTAAAGGATGTATCTGATATCAAATCCTTTATGGGCTTAGTAGGATACTATAGAAGGTTCATAAAAGGATTTTCCAAGATTTGTTGTCCAATCACTGCTCTTCAGAAAAAGGGGGTTAAATTCACTTGGACATCAGAATGTGAAGAAATATTTCAGACACTGAAATGCCTTCTAACCCACGCACCCATGCTGAAAATTGAAGACCCTGATAATGATTTCCTCGTGTGTACAGATGCCTGTAAGGAAGGACTCAGAGGAGTCCTTATGAAAGAAGGATGTGTGATTTTCTATGAATCCAAAAAATTGAATGAGCATAAAATCAATTATGTGACCCACGATCTAGAGTTGGTTGTCATAGTGCATGCATTAAAAATGTGGAGGCATTACCTCCTGGGTAGGAGATTTGTGCTTATGACAGACCATTGAGGATTGAGGCACCTATTTGATCAACCAAGGCTCAATGCTAGACAAGCTAGGTGGATGGCTCTCCTTAGTGAGTTTGATTTCAAAATCAAACACATCAAAGAAAAGGAAAATAGGGTGGTTGATGCCCTTAGTAGAAGTGTGAAAATGATCCACCTGGAAGTGGTGAGCACCTGTGAAACGAATGTTAGGGAAAGAGTCATAAATGCGCAAGAAAAATATGCATTCTTCAAGACCGTGACATCGTACCTAAAGCAAGAGCCCAAAGGGTTGAAGTATGAAGGCTATTAGATGTTGGACGAAGGTCTGTTAACTTACAAAAACATATTGCATATCTCAAGTTGTGGCAAATTGAAGAGGTTCATAATGGACGAACTACACAAGAGACCATACACTGGTCACCCAGGATATCATAAAATTATCACGTCCACTAGGAAACAATTCTATTGGCCTGGACTGAAAAAGGACATAGATGACTATCTAGCTAAGTGTCTAGAGTGCCAACAAATTAAGGCATAACACCGACACCCAGCAGGGTTGTTACAACCTCTACCAATTCCAGAATGGAAATGGGAAACCATCTCCATGTATTCATCACCGGATTACCAAAATCGGCCAAGTAGAATGATGCCATCATGGTAGTGGTGGAAAAATTGAGCAAGCCTGCTCACTTCGTTCCTATCAAATCGACTTGTAAGGAAATAGAAATTACCAACATCTTCATGAAGGAGATATCCAGACTACACAACATGCCTAGGAATATTGTGTCTGACAGAGATACAAAATTCACTTCAAGCTTTTGGAAATCCTTGATGGTTGGTTTTGAGACTGGATTGTTGTTTAACACAGCCTATCACCCTCAAACTGATGGACAAACATAAAGATTAAACTAGATATTATAAGACATGTAATGCATCAGCCTAAGAAGTGGGAAGATTACCTGCCATTGGTAGAATTTTCCTACAACAACGATTATCAAGAGCACAGAAGATGAGCCCTTTTGAAGCCCTCTATGGTAGACCATTGTTGGCATAGGGGCAGACCCAGGGTTCAACGCTACAACAACGCACCAACAAAACCCTAACTACCGACCCTTTTGGCAACACCTGCGAAGCAAATGAAGTCTCACCCGAGGTAGAGGAAGGGGTGGTTGCAAGACTCAGATGTCTGCAACCTTAGCTGGGACACAAATCTGTGATTCTAGTATTTGATAGAGCACTCAATAGTAAACCTTCATCGATATTTAACCAATATCTACTCTGTAGAGAAAATAGAGCATCTCAACATTCACCCTGATCTAGTGTATTTAAGCACTTAGCATGAGTAAATGGATCAGATATAGCAGATTCAAGAACTAAGCACATTCACCTATATCAGATCTAGCATCTAGATTCATCATAAGCACAAAGCATAAACA
>JZKD02S1722028.1:97755-122387 GCA_000966675.3 Picea glauca
CAGGTGGAGCCGGAGGGAGAATTCCTTCTAGAACCTCAATGCATACTAGATTGGAAGGAAACCCCACTCATGAACTGAACCATTGCACATGTTAAGGTGTAGTGGAAACACTTTGGCCCAGATGAGGCTACGTGGGAAATGGAATATGCCATGAGACATGCATACCCATTTTTGTTCACTTCTGTATATACAGAGCATGTCAACAGATAAAACATCGAGGACGATGTTCCTTTAAGGGGGAGGTAATTGTAACACCTTGTTTCCCCTAGTTTGTAAATATAACTATATTAGCCAAGATACTATAGAAAACTCAATATGCGCGAATATTTGATTAGATGGACCTTTGTATGAAAGGTCAATGAATGTAAATTATGTTATTTACTAAGAAATGGATAAGTGTTGCATGACTGCTGGAAAGGGGGGGTGTACTAAGAGAGACCATGAATGATATGAAATAAATGGTGAAGGGGACCAGGAATGGTTGCGTTAACCTTCACCAAACCAGTACCTTACTAGATTTAATTACTTCGGACTAGAACAGTCCTCTGACACATAAATGAATTATAGTTAGGCTGGTAGGTGGGAAGACCTCCTCAAGAGTTAATGAGGGGATGGGGCAGAGAACCTATCTGTAAGGCTTTCATACTTGACCACATATTGGGAATTTGGGCCACAGACAATCTTGCTGAAGAAGGAAAGAAAGGAAGGTGTAGTGGGTAGAGGAATACCTGTGAAGAGCACAGAGATGGGAGATTAAGCTCTTGGGTTCAAGGAAGAACTGAAAAAAAATGAGTTTTCTGGTCGCAAGAAATGGATGAGAAGGTTACAATACAAGTTGATAAATGAGGTTTATCCTCCTTGCTTGGTATCGTGTAAACCAATGCTAAGAATCCTGCGGGAGGAGGAGAGTAACCTCCGTCCCTACTATCGCTGAGCCGGAAGAAAGGAATTCATCGCAGAGCATTGTGGTCTAGCTTGGGGGTGGCTAGTCATAAATTCGTTAGGAGTGACTGAGCCTATGGTTGGGTGGAAACGAGCACCCCTTTCAGCAGTCGCTTCACGTTATCTAGTTTTAATAAGTATTTTCCCTGTTTTATGTATTGATCTGGAATAATGGATGAATGCTTGGATTTATACATATGTGTATTTATAAATAACTTCTGTGTGGAATGGTTATGATATGTGTATGCCTCCATATCTTTGTAAACTTACATTTATGACTGATAGTCTATATGCCCAGCTTAGTTCCTAAGGCTTCCTGGGACATAAACTTGTAAGATGACCGATATAGGAGGTATCGCGTTGAACTAAACCTGTCCATCTGAAGAGGATACCTCTTCCAGAACCTTGTTAGGTGACCGGAATTCTAGACCCAAAGTCCTTAACCATTTCATGATAGAACTCAGGAAGAATAGTGAAGCTCAAGCCTTGAAAAGAGGAGGTCTCTTTGTTTGGAATACGAATGGACAAGACCCGTTCAAGAGGACCCATATGACCAATACCTAGGAACCTTGGACTAAGCCTATGGAAGCTATGTCCTCTTGGGTTCAAAGCTTCGGAAGTCCAGGACTTCAGAGTATGTTTGACCTTTCCAGCCTTATACTAGTTGAAGGTAACCGGGAGGCTTGGTTTCCCGTAAGGTTGATCGACGTTAGGCGGTTCCCTGGGGGTTAGGTGGACCTATCCTACCAACTAAACTGGGAGCCAAAACCTTGAATATTGGAGCCACGAAGGGCCTAGAGCCATAGATCAAGGGACCCTCCGATTTCTTTCCTAGTCATCGATTTACTGGGGATGTGTGGCACTATCCCCTTTAGTTTGGAAGTTGGGAACTTCGGGAGATAAGAGGAGGTTGCACCACAACACTCCCGAACACTGAATCCTCAAGGTAACCAAAACCGTATATCTATAAATCTACGTGGTCGGATCTCGACTGTGAGATCTGGGGAATATTAGAGGCCTGTCATTTCGGGGTGACGTGGTGTAGTGACATCACCCAAGGCGACGTGGGCCCCAACTTGATGTGCCCCGTGTCACTCTAACCCCTCCTATGTGTCAGTTCCTGATACATGTCTGCCTAGCCAACATGGTTGGTGAACTAATTGGGACTCTGGGACTTCGAGACTCTAGAGGATCTGAGATGCAGTATAGTAGAGAGACTGAACGGTCTGAAGGCAGGAGCCACATGGTGAGCTTACGGGACTTCAGAAGTTTGAAACTTCGGGTGGTTTCGTGGGTAGATAGTAAATAGGCGTGAAGTGTTGAATCCCTCCACAACTGACATGGGAAGAATAGAGTAAGTTCAGTCATGAGATCAGACTGAGGATGGTCTTCCACCATGGAGGAAGGAACTTGGAACTAGTACGTGTGAGGTGGATCCATGTGGGCACCACGTGGCCCTCAACCAATAAACACCCAAAGAACTTCATAGAGATATATCTGTCGGTTGTGGGCTCAGTTATGAGCATGGAGATCATGGTTGGAAAACTATGGATGAGTATAGTGTAGTAGAAACCCATAATTAAGGACTTGATCACCTAAGGAGAACGAAATTTTGATGCCCCATCCCTAGGAAATCCCCTCAGGGGTCGGGTGTGTTACAGACAACAAGCATATTAATCACAATTTCATGTGAAAACTTTTTATTGTTGTGCAAAATTCAAGAGGAAAATTTTCATAATCTAGCACAATACTTATCTGTGTAGTTTGTGCATATGTATCCACATGGTTGTCTTGCTATCTTGGCTCACTATTTTTCTTGGACATACCCATTGTGTGCATGATCCCAATCAATAGTTTATAAGAATTATCAAAGTCTCATCTTCCTTGCAGTCACTCACCCTCCAAGCCCAGGCTCAGGCATCCCCTNAATAGTGAAGCTCAAGCCTTGAAAAGAGGAGGTCTCTTTGTTTGGAATACGAATGGACAAGACCCGTTCAAGAGGACCCATATGACCAATACCTAGGAACCTTGGACTAAGCCTACGGAAGCTATGTCCTCCTGGGTTCAAAGCTTCGGAAGTCCAGGACTTCAGAGTATGTTTGACCTTTCTAGCCTTATACTAGTTGAAGGTAACCGGGAGACTCGGTTTCCCGTAAGGTTGATCGACGTTAGGCGGTTCCCTGGGGGTTAGGTGGACCTATCCTACCAACTAAACCGGGAGCCAAAACTCTGAAGATTGGAGCCACGAAGGGCATAGAGCCATAGATCAAGGGACCCTCCGATTTCTTTCCTAGTCATCGATTTACTGGGGATGTGTGGCGCTATCCCCTTTAGTTTGGAAGTTGGGAACTTCGGGAGATAAGAGGAGGTTGCACCACAACACTCCCGAACACTGAATCCTCAAGGTAGCCAAAACCGTATATCTATAAATCTACGTGGTCGGATATCGACTGTGAGATCTGGGGAATATTAGAGGCCTATCATTCCGGGGTGACGTGGTGTAGTGACATCACCCAAGGCGACGTGGACCCCAACTTGACGTGCCCCATGTCACTCTAACCCCTCCTATGTGTCAGTTCCTGATACATGTCTGCCTAGCCAACATGGTTGGTGAACTAACTGGGACTCTGGGACTTCGAGACTCTAGAGGATCTGAGATGCAGTATAGTAGAGAGACTGAACGGTCTGAAGGTAGGAGCCACATGGTGATCTTACGGGACTTCAGAAGTTTGAAACTTCGGGTGGTTTCATGGGTAGATAGTAAATAGGTGTGAAGTGTTGAATCCCTCCACAACTGACATGGGAAGAACAGAGTAAGTTCAGTCATGAGATCAGACTGAGGATGGTCTTCCACCATGGAGGAAGGAACTTGGAACTAGTACGTGTGAGGTGGATCCATGTGGGCACCACGTGGCCCTCAACCAATAAACACCCAAAGAACTTCATAGAGATATATCTGTCGGTTGTGGGCTCAGTTATGAGCATGGAGATCATGGTTGGAAAACTATGGATGAGTATAGTGTAGTAGAAACCCATAATTAAGGACTTGATCACCTAAGGAGAACGAAATTTTGATGCCCCATCCCTAGGAAATCCCCTCAGGGGTCGGGTGTGTTACAGACAACAAGCATATTAATCACAATTTCATGTGAAAACTTTTTATTGTTGTGCAAAATTCAAGAGGAAAATTTTCATAATCTAGCACAATACTTATCTGTGTAGTTTGTGCATATGTATCCACATGGTTGTCTTGCTATCTTGGCTCACTATTTTTCTTGGACATACCCATTGTGTGCATGATCCCAATCAATAGTTTATAAGAATTATCAAAGTCTCATCTTCCTTGCAGTCACTCACCCTCCAAGCCCAGGCTCAGGCATCCCCTWCTCTGCTATACAATTCCTCAGGTGATCCATCATGCCTTGCTAAGGGTTTCTTGCACAAGAAGAATTCCAGAGACTTCATTRAGCCTTACAGTTAAGGTGTCCCTCTRAATTTCTCTGCAGAGGTGTCCCTTCAGCTTGCGTTGCCACAACACAACATATTATAGGTGATCATGKCTTACCATGGGGTTCTCYTGTCCCACTCAATGGAMTTTTTATGCTTTTCAGCTTGATATCCTTCATCTGTCCTCCCTATATATATATCTTTTCATTTCAACTATATCACAGGTATACATAAATTATGAGAGATTATCATCAGTTTCAAAATCATAAAATTGGCTTGCAAATCTGCCACCCTCAGATTTTCAAATTCGACATTTATTCACCTCTTCACCATATGGATTATTCATTCCATTCATTTTTGCAACAGGACTGTGCTTTCTGCTACAAGATGATCACGATCCCAAATCAATACATATGAAACTATAAGTTTCTCTTGAATGCACCCAAGCATTATTCCTTCATTAGTGACTAGGGTGGAAACACTCATGGCCACCCAAAAGTTTTATTTTCTTTAACCCCTACATAATTCAAGTGGAGTATTGAAAATCCATTGTCTTCCCTCTATGCAAACATGCATTTCCTCAAAGCAATTCCATGCAATGTGCTAACTATGAGCACTTTTATTCCCAATATCCCTATATTGATCATTGTACCCATGGTACTCTTTACTCATGCACTTTTCTTGCAAGGATTATAACCCATCCTTGACTGGCATAGACTTCCTCTGCTTGAGGTTTTCCATCATTGGCAACTGTCTTTCTCAACAGTTCCAATTTCTTTCTACACATGGCATACATCATGATTATATTAGTTGTCATGTAAAATAAAAATGCATGTATCATATCAAAAAAACATTTTTAGATATGTCCTAGCATATTATTATGCACTTCTTCACATTATCCTCAATGTTTTTCAGGAGTGCAACACTACAATTATCAATTGTTTCTACAGTCATACAACCATCATCACTATGATGTCAAAACATTTACTTTTATTAGTAAATCAATCTCTCGTACCAGAGAAATACCATAAACAACAAGGAAGGGGTCAAGGGATTCTTCCTTTGTCCAACTCCTTCTACATAGCCCTGGAATTTCAGTCTAACTGAGTTATCCTAAGGCCTCACTTCCTTTACTTAACACTGCTCATCCAAGCCTATTAATTTAAATATGCGTATTTATTCATTCTCTCTTTTTCCAGTTGTACTTATTCCCACAACTTCTCTTCTAAGACTTACAACTCTGTTAAACAATTCAGAGTTTTTAGGGTGAGAAAAGTGTTCCTCCTTGTCTCCTTCCTTGCTTGTGCAATCTACTTCTTATTATGAGATCCATGCTCTATTTCTTGAGCAGTCTTGGTTAGGCTCGCCCTAACCTATTGGATACATCAACATGCTTCAATAAGAGACCTTGTTGTTCGTAATGAATTATGTACATGTGCATTTTTCACATTACCATTCAGTTATCAGAATGGTCAACATCCATTCGTTATTTCTTCATTCATGCATGATGTTTTAAATCCATGATTCTTATACATATACTTGCAATCCATTTCTCAATTCTCAACAGTCGTTAATTTTGTGAGTATGTTCTCCTGACAGAGTCCTTACATAGTTCCTTCACAGAAAACTCCTTCAGCATGCAACTTCCTTATTGCATATCCATCACTATCTTTGATGGCCTCAACCTTAATTTAGCTTCAATTGTTTACCAAATATTCCATAAGGAACATAAAAACAAATCTTTGTTATGCATCCAGATTATTTATCCACACATATTTCTTGTTTTGTTAACTTACATCCACAATGCACTTAACCACATGCAATATCATAAGCCTATGTGTATCTACCATAGGTACATTTTGCAGTTCATAGACATCTTTGCATTAAAATCATTTAACTCATGATTGTTCACAATTGTTTTCGTGTGGTCCTCAAAGGCAAAATCATGTTTCCTTTTATCATGATAACATAGTGTCCTTTCTCCTTTACTCTTTCATCTATTTATAATAGCTTTTCCTAGGGGAATGGAACACATTCCCCTCAAGCTATCACTCAAAACAAATTTCCATGACTCTTTATAATAGATTCATCCATGCATCCATGGTATTCATTAAATCCTGGCAAGTGAAATTCTTGCCTTACATTTCATTCATCCAGACAATCATATCGTGCCTTTAGTATACATATATTCTTACATCATACATGTGCATCACCTACACATTTAATATTATTCGATCATATATATTTGTTCTTAATATCATTCTTCACATCCAGAAAGCTCACAATGCATTAAACCCCTGCACTCAAGCATATATAAACATAGCCAAACATTCATCATGCAAGCTCATTTCTTGTACCTTTTTCCATTTCATTCATACACCTGGACATATTAGACTTCTAGATCCTTCTCCCAAGGATCTTCCAATCATTCTTATGGTAAGTCTCATAGAGATACTCATCACTAGGTTTCTCTCTCTGTAGAGAGTTTACAGTCATTCACATGATATTCACATGGAAGTTTAATCAGACATAGTCATAACTATGTTTCCCTTTCTATGTGATAACAGCTAGCAAGAAAACACTCTTGCCTCAACTTCCATAAAAACCTTTCCCAACTCATAATACAGTCTGGGAAATTATAACCATGTCCAAGGTAACAAAACAACCAATCTAGCTTCCAACTGGTCTTGATCAACAAACCTTTCGATCAAGGAAATCCTTTTCTAGATTCCCCTCACTACGATCCATCTATATATATATGGCTACAATCCACCACTGGATGTCAATACGATCCACTAGTCATCCAAAGGTGTTTTGATACCTCCCTAATCAGACCTTGCCTCGGTCTCTCATTAATCCTTGCAGTCCAGTCTTATTAAGGTAATAGGTTCCAACATTATCAACATTTCATTCTTGTTATTAACCCTTGCTAACATAAGGTCATTCTCATCTAGAGGGTCCATTAGTAGGCCATTCCTTACAACCCACCATAGGTTATAACATGTTTAATTTTCATGTTCAATAATTTTCCATAAACATTCTTACGCATAGACATACCCTTGAGTTATCATGGATATACACTCCATTAGCAAAACCATGATCTTTTGAACTTGCTCTTGTCACTTCACTTTTACCTTCATGAAGGTTATTCTCAATCTATAGGGCCCCCTTTTTACTTGCTTACTGGATTATTCCAGCAACGATTTCCATCCATTATAGGTCAAGTAAATTGACCTTAACATTTCCATCAATCCTCTAATCGTGAGGGATTATACACATATACAAGGTTTAATCCTTCATTAAAGAAGTATTTATTACTGCTACGGATTCCTTCAATTCATTCACAACCAAGTGTTGCTATTAGTGTCCATCAGTATAATCTTACTCCTATAAGATTGGCCATCATTTCCAAAAGAAATGATAGGCTTCCTCTGCCACCAATTAGTATGATTCAATTTCATTGGGTAAGGTCCGAACTGAAATTTAATCTGCATCCTTCTCCTTAATGAACTTATGAAGATAATTTCCGTACATCAGTGATACTCTTAGCAGACTCATGTTAGCCTTATTAAACTAGTCTTTCGACTGTTCTCCATCCCATTCAGGCCTGTGTCTGAATCATGCTTTGCTGGATAGGGTAGGGTAGTATGCCCTCTCCCTTAAAGTTTTCTAAGAAAGAAAAAAAAATCACTTGACTCTTTCATGAGACCAAGCAGGCCAAGTGATGTTTCCATGCTATGATACCAATTTGTAACACACCTGACCCCTAAGTACTCTTTTTAGGGATGGAGCAACAAAATTATGCTTACTCAAATCATCTTGAATCCTCTCTCTGAGATGATTCATCCTCTTCTACTTGCCCGTATCTTTCTAACGACTGTTACCAAGCTCTAATCTTACCTCTTGTTTACAAGTTATGGCTTCCTGAAGTTCTTTGGGCATTCACTGGTTGAGGGCCATGTGGCTCCATCTAGTTTGTACCATTTCCAGGTTCCTACCTCCTGCAGGGAAGTTCCATCCACTGTTCAAACCAACAACGAGACTTAATCCTCATCTAACACACATGCTAGAGGAGAATTCAATGTTCGACGCTTTGACATTGAATGTCCCTTTTCTTTTCGGCATGCATGTCCTTCGGAGCCCCGAATTCCTGAACTCCGGAGGTGATACCACATAGCTTCAACCTTCAGCCCTTAAGGGAGCATAAATTCTAACATCCCAAGTCTCCTGAAGTTCTGAACTCCCGAAGTTCCAAAGGAGCTCAGAATCTCTCCACGTGGCTCTGACCTTCGGGCCTTTTGACTTATCCTCGACACTACACTCCAAACCTTCGAAGTCTCGAAGTCCCAGACTCTTGAAGGGTCCACCCTCAAATGTGGTGATGTACTAGATACAAAATAAAATATAGGTGGGTCTCGCATACCTCCCCCGCCAAATGGACCAAGCAGTGAGTTCCAGGTTTGATATGCGGCAATGTAGAGATGACAGATGGCCCCTTTAGTGGGTGACACATGTTGTGTGTTAATGGGCCTATAGGGTCAGTGAAATGAACGAATCTGGGTGACCTGTGGCACATTGATCATGGGTCCATGTCACCCTGGATGACATCACGGTGCCATGTCACTCTGGTCTGATATCCTTCCAAACCCTTCAATCTCACAGACCAGGCGTGTCCACGTAACCCCTGTGTCCAGGTAAACTGGTGTCCTCCTCAATCTTTTTTTGTTAACATGGTGTCTTAACCATGCCATGTTACCAGGTAGATATTAGGTTGCCTAAGTACAATAATCATATAATTTAAAATTTAAACAAAAGTCATTATAATTTAATAATATCTATTAAAAGTCATTAAAAAGGAAACCATTGAATTACCTAGTGCACTTTGTTCTATATAAGACCTACAGATTACACTATTGATTTCTTGCAACCCTACTTTTTATATTAACGACTATCTTGGGAATACATAGAAGATAACTTGCACACACTATTCAAAATGTGTGTAGCACATTAGTCACTCTATGTCTGTTATTCCTATGCGAGCCCATAACACAAAAATACATAAATTTTAGGTCACATGATACATAAGTAATCTCTTGAAAACTAGTATTAGAAGGAGAACAACACATTTCCTTCCTGCAATTCAGGAGATCAAACCACTGTTACCTTCATTTACTTGTGGATAAAACAACACCAAAAACATTGTTTAGAGGTGTGGTGGAAACTAGAGAAGCCCAAAACAACTTTAGTGACTAATAAACATGGAATTATTATTTCCTTCCCATTAACAACATTATGAACACAAACTAACAATAATGAATGTAGTATCTCCTTACCTCATTGTGATTGACACTCACATTTCGCTAAGCCAAATCTGCTAAATATTTGACATTGAGATTATTTAGTAGGTTAAGGCTAGTTATGGTTGAGGAGGGAGAGATCTCCAAGTGATCAGTGATTATGAAGGTAATTGTCTCCTTCACATAACCTCCCTCATTTCTTCTTGCGCTATTAGTGTTAGCCTTGTTAGAGGGGTTCTGCAATTGCACCCCATACGTCATCAAATGGTTACAGGCACAACAACAACCACCCCGAGTGGACATATATTGGGTAGTACCACTGTAACCTTCACACTGATAACCACAAACGTAATAAACAGTGGGATACAATTGTATTCTAACGATGTCATTAATATGGGTAGCGATAATATTTGTCTCCAGTAAATGGGATTTCTCGACATTTATAAACATAGTCTGAAACTTGTCTACGTTGTTGTAAAGGTTCGTAAGACAACCAATTCTTGTTACATGATTCAATGCTAAAAGTAATTTGATAACAACAACAATTGGCAACGTGAGAAAGTTGAAGAGAATATCTACAAAATCATCTCCTTCCCATTCTCTGTATGTGTAGGTAATTCTATTAATCATGCCATGGTTAAATCTTACTTCCAATATTTTCTACCTTGAAGTTATTAATAGACTAGATGTTGGGTATGTGTTATATTCTTTGCTTGACTAGACCTAGTCTCTGCTACATTGCGTCGGGCGCGCAAGGGGGTTAGCGCCCCCCCCCTTTAGGGGTTGTAGGGGTTTGGGGGAAGTGCCCCCCATTTTTTTCCCTTGAGAAACATGTCGCCTTTTTTGCCTCATTTTTCATGTTGCTTCAATTTTCATGTCCATTATTGGGCGATTTTTTGGCACATGGTTTTTGCCGATGGTTTTTCTATTTCCAGTTAAGGAATTAAGGTTGTTGACTAATCTGGGTCATTGGATTAGGGTTTTGGATGTCCCTGGATCCTATATGTATATCATATTGTAAACACTGTATGATGTGAATGAATATAGAATATGTTGGTTTTCCTGGTTTGGGTTTCTAGGGGAGAAATATCTGTTTAATGTGTGTATTTTCCATTGTATATTTTTTGTTCTTTTATCGAAAATATGTTTGCAGTAAATAATTGTACAAGGTTAAAATCTACATTTGGTATCAGAGCAATTATTGGCTTCAGGGGGATGCATTTGTGGTCAAGGGTTTGGCTCGGGACTGTTATAAGCCTTGTTACCGTGGGAGAACTATGGTATTGATTCTTCGAGTGAAGAGAAATGGAGAGCAGTTCGAAAATGGAGATCAAGAAGTTTAATGGGAAAAGTTTTGAGTTGTGGAAGCTTAAGATGGAAGATCTGTTGGTGGATAGAGAATAGTGGATCGCGGTGGATCTAGGTACTGCACCTACATGAACTTTAGCAAATGAATAGAAAAAGTTGGATCATAAGGTGAAGAGCACAATCCGACTATGTCTCTCAGATTCAATATTATTGAATGTATCAAAGGAAGCTACAACCAAGGATTTATGGAATAAGTTGGGGAAGTTGTATCAGACTAAGTCCTTAGTAAATAAACTATTCTTGAGAAAGAAGTTGTATAACCCAAGGATGAGAGATGGAGACTTGGTGTCAGATAATTTGAACGCCTTCAATACTGTGGTAAGTCAGTTGGTATCTGTTGAGATTAAAATTTTAGATGAAGATAAGTATATCAATTTATTTTTCTCTTTACCAGACTCGTGGGATAGTTTGGTTTTGGCCATAGGTAGTGATACAACTTCCTTGAAGTTTGATGAAGTGGTATCATACTAGTTGTCAGAGGAGATGAGACAGAAGAACATGGAAGGACAAAGTACAAATTCATTATTTGCAAGAGAACGCTCCCAGGAAAGAAATAGATCTAAGGCCTCAAATGGGAGATCCAAGTCTAAGGGTAGATCTAAATCTCCCAGAATTTTTTTAAAGGTACACTGGAGATGTGGAAAACAAGGACACTACAAGAAGCAGTGCATATCCAAAGTTGAGAAAAAGAATGGATTTGAAGAAGCTCCTTCTACAAAAGAAAAGACCTCCAAGGAAGAAGGAGGGGATGTGTACTTGGTTTCTTCAATCACACATGTAGATCATGAGGCATGGTTGGTTGACTTAGGTGCATCTTTTCATATGACTCCCCACAGGGAGTGGTTCTATGAATATGAAAGGTATGATGGAGGTAATGTTTTCCTCGGGGATGATTCGACAACCAGAATCATAGGATGAGGAAAATTCAAGTTGAGGCTCATAGATGGAAGGATTAGAACACTACCTAGTGTTTTGCACATCCCAGGATTTGATATAAATTTGATTTTTGTGAGCAAAATGGATGATGCAGGGATAAAAACAATATTTGAAAAGGAAACTTGCAGGATGGTTCGAGGAGCAATGGTGTTGCTGAAGGGAGTTCAGTTTGGAACTCTATATAAGCTGCAAGGAAGCACTATTAGTGATGGGTGTAATAGTTCCATTGTTCCTGATATTGNTATATATATCTTTTCATTTCAACTATATCACAGGTATACATAAATTATGAGAGATTATCATCAGTTTCAAAATCATAAAATTGGCTTGCAAATCTGCCACCCTCAGATTTTCAAATTCGACATTTATTCACCTCTTCACCATATGGATTATTCATTCCATTCATTTTTGCAACAGGACTGTGCTTTCTGCTACAAGATGATCACGATCCCAAATCAATACATATGAAACTATAAGTTTCTCTTGAATGCACCCAAGCATTATTCCTTCATTAGTGACTAGGGTGGAAACACTCATGGCCACCCAAAAGTTTTATTTTCTTTAACCCCTACATAATTCAAGTGGAGTATTGAAAATCCATTGTCTTCCCTCTATGCAAACATGCATTTCCTCAAAGCAATTCCATGCAATGTGCTAACTATGAGCACTTTTATTCCCAATATCCCTATATTGATCATTGTACCCATGGTACTCTTTACTCATGCACTTTTCTTGCAAGGATTATAACCCATCCTTGACTGGCATAGACTTCCTCTGCTTGAGGTTTTCCATCATTGGCAACTGTCTTTCTCAACAGTTCCAATTTCTTTCTACACATGGCATACATCATGATTATATTAGTTGTCATGTAAAATAAAAATGCATGTATCATATCAAAAAAACATTTTTAGATATGTCCTAGCATATTATTATGCACTTCTTCACATTATCCTCAATGTTTTTCAGGAGTGCAACACTACAATTATCAATTGTTTCTACAGTCATACAACCATCATCACTATGATGTCAAAACATTTACTTTTATTAGTAAATCAATCTCTCGTACCAGAGAAATACCATAAACAACAAGGAAGGGGTCAAGGGATTCTTCCTTTGTCCAACTCCTTCTACATAGCCCTGGAATTTCAGTCTAACTGAGTTATCCTAAGGCCTCACTTCCTTTACTTAACACTGCTCATCCAAGCCTATTAATTTAAATATGCGTATTTATTCATTCTCTCTTTTTCCAGTTGTACTTATTCCCACAACTTCTCTTCTAAGACTTACAACTCTGTTAAACAATTCAGAGTTTTTAGGGTGAGAAAAGTGTTCCTCCTTGTCTCCTTCCTTGCTTGTGCAATCTACTTCTTATTATGAGATCCATGCTCTATTTCTTGAGCAGTCTTGGTTAGGCTCGCCCTAACCTATTGGATACATCAACATGCTTCAATAAGAGACCTTGTTGTTCGTAATGAATTATGTACATGTGCATTTTTCACATTACCATTCAGTTATCAGAATGGTCAACATCCATTCGTTATTTCTTCATTCATGCATGATGTTTTAAATCCATGATTCTTATACATATACTTGCAATCCATTTCTCAATTCTCAACAGTCGTTAATTTTGTGAGTATGTTCTCCTGACAGAGTCCTTACATAGTTCCTTCACAGAAAACTCCTTCAGCATGCAACTTCCTTATTGCATATCCATCACTATCTTTGATGGCCTCAACCTTAATTTAGCTTCAATTGTTTACCAAATATTCCATAAGGAACATAAAAACAAATCTTTGTTATGCATCCAGATTATTTATCCACACATATTTCTTGTTTTGTTAACTTACATCCACAATGCACTTAACCACATGCAATATCATAAGCCTATGTGTATCTACCATAGGTACATTTTGCAGTTCATAGACATCTTTGCATTAAAATCATTTAACTCATGATTGTTCACAATTGTTTTCGTGTGGTCCTCAAAGGCAAAATCATGTTTCCTTTTATCATGATAACATAGTGTCCTTTCTCCTTTACTCTTTCATCTATTTATAATAGCTTTTCCTAGGGGAATGGAACACATTCCCCTCAAGCTATCACTCAAAACAAATTTCCATGACTCTTTATAATAGAGTCATCCATGCATCCATGGTATTCATTAAATCTTGGCAAGTGAAATTCTTGCCTTACATTTCATTCATCCA
The DNA here is from genome assembly GCA_000966675.3 of Picea glauca. Classification (NCBI taxonomy): domain Eukaryota; kingdom Viridiplantae; phylum Streptophyta; class Pinopsida; order Pinales; family Pinaceae; genus Picea; species Picea glauca. Next base: position 111,953 of record JZKD02S1722028.1, read on the forward strand.
GACAATCATATCGTGCCTTTAGTATACATATATTCTTACATCATACATGTGCATCACCTACACATTTAATATTATTCAATCATATCTATTTGGTATTAATATCATTCTTCACATCTAGAAAGCTCACAATGCATTAAACCCCTGCACTCAAGCATATATAAACATAGCCAAACATTCATCATGCAAGCTCATTTCTTGTACCTTTTTCCATTTCATTCATACACCTAGACATATTAGACTTCTAGATCCTTCTCCCAAGGATATTCCAATCATTCTTATGGTAAGTCTCATAGAGATACTCATCACTAGGTTTCTCTCTCTGTAGAGAGTTTATAGTCATTCACATGATATTCACATGGAATTTTAATCAGACATAGTCATAACTATGTTTCCCTTTCTATGTGATAACAGCTAGCAAGAAAACACTCTTGCCTCAACTTCCATAAAAACCTTTCCCAACTCATAATACAGTCTGGGAAATTATAACCATGTCCAAGGTAACAAAACAACCAATCTAGCTTCCAACTGGTCTTGATCAACAAACCTTTCGATCAAGGAAATCCTTTTCTAGATTCCCCTCACTACGATCCATCTATATATATATGGCTACAATCCACCACTGGATGTCAATACGATCCACTAGTCATCCAAAGGTGTTTTGATACCTCCCTAATCAGACCTTGCCTCGGTCTCTCATTAATCCTTGCAGTCCAGTCTTATTAAGGTAATAGGTTCCAACATTATCAACATTTCATTCTTGTTATTAACCCTTGCTAACATAAGGTCATTCTCATCTAGAGGGTCCATTAGTAGGCCATTCCTTACAACCCACCATAGGTTATAACATGTTTAATTTTCATGTTCAATAATTTTCCATAAACATTCTTACGCATAGACATACCCTTGAGTTATCATGGATATACACTCCATTAGCAAAACCATGATCTTTTGAACTTGCTCTTGTCACTTCACTTTTACCTTCATGAAGGTTATTCTCAATCTATAGGGCCCCCTTTTTACTTGCTTACTGGATTATTCCAGCAACGATTTCCATCCATTATAGGTCAAGTAAATTGACCTTAACATTTCCATCAATCCTCTAATCGTGAGGGATTATACACATATACAAGGTTTAATCCTTCATTAAAGAAGTATTTATTACTGCTACGGATTCCTTCAATTCATTCACAACCAAGTGTTGCTATTAGTGTCCATCAGTATAATCTTACTCCTATAAGATTGGCCATCATTTCCAAAAGAAATGATAGGCTTCCTCTGCCACCAATTAGTATGATTCAATTTCATTGGGTAAGGTCCGAACTGAAATTTAATCTGCATCCTTCTCCTTAATGAACTTATGAAGATAATTTCCGTACATCAGTGATACTCTTAGCAGACTCATGTTAGCCTTATTAAACTAGTCTTTCGACTGTTCTCCATCCCATTCAGGCCTGTGTCTGAATCATGCTTTGCTGGATAGGGTAGGGTAGTATGCCCTCTCCCTTAAAGTTTTCTAAGAAAGAAAAAAAAATCACTTGACTCTTTCATGAGACCAAGCAGGCCAAGTGATGTTTCCATGCTATGATACCAATTTGTAACACACCTGACCCCTAAGTACTCTTTTTAGGGATGGAGCAACAAAATTATGCTTACTCAAATCATCTTGAATCCTCTCTCTGAGATGATTCATCCTCTTCTACTTGCCCGTATCTTTCTAACGACTGTTACCAAGCTCTAATCTTACCTCTTGTTTACAAGTTATGGCTTCCTGAAGTTCTTTGGGCATTCACTGGTTGAGGGCCATGTGGCTCCATCTAGTTTGTACCATTTCCAGGTTCCTACCTCCTGCAGGGAAGTTCCATCCACTGTTCAAACCAACAACGAGACTTAATCCTCATCTAACACACATGCTAGAGGAGAATTCAATGTTCGACGCTTTGACATTGAATGTCCCTTTTCTTTTCGGCATGCATGTCCTTCGGAGCCCCGAATTCCTGAACTCCGGAGGTGATACCACATAGCTTCAACCTTCAGCCCTTAAGGGAGCATAAATTCTAACATCCCAAGTCTCCTGAAGTTCTGAACTCCCGAAGTTCCAAAGGAGCTCAGAATCTCTCCACGTGGCTCTGACCTTCGGGCCTTTTGACTTATCCTCGACACTACACTCCAAACCTTCGAAGTCTCGAAGTCCCAGACTCTTGAAGGGTCCACCCTCAAATGTGGTGATGTACTAGATACAAAATAAAATATAGGTGGGTCTCGCATACCTCCCCCGCCAAATGGACCAAGCAGTGAGTTCCAGGTTTGATATGCGGCAATGTAGAGATGACAGATGGCCCCTTTAGTGGGTGACACATGTTGTGTGTTAATGGGCCTATAGGGTCAGTGAAATGAACGAATCTGGGTGACCTGTGGCACATTGATCATGGGTCCATGTCACCCTGGATGACATCACGGTGCCATGTCACTCTGGTCTGATATCCTTCCAAACCCTTCAATCTCACAGACCAGGCGTGTCCACGTAACCCCTGTGTCCAGGTAAACTGGTGTCCTCCTCAATCTTTTTTTGTTAACATGGTGTCTTAACCATGCCATGTTACCAGGTAGATATTAGGTTGCCTAAGTACAATAATCATATAATTTAAAATTTAAACAAAAGTCATTATAATTTAATAATATCTATTAAAAGTCATTAAAAAGGAAACCATTGAATTACCTAGTGCACTTTGTTCTATATAAGACCTACAGATTACACTATTGATTTCTTGCAACCCTACTTTTTATATTAACGACTATCTTGGGAATACATAGAAGATAACTTGCACACACTATTCAAAATGTGTGTAGCACATTAGTCACTCTATGTCTGTTATTCCTATGCGAGCCCATAACACAAAAATACATAAATTTTAGGTCACATGATACATAAGTAATCTCTTGAAAACTAGTATTAGAAGGAGAACAACACATTTCCTTCCTGCAATTCAGGAGATCAAACCACTGTTACCTTCATTTACTTGTGGATAAAACAACACCAAAAACATTGTTTAGAGGTGTGGTGGAAACTAGAGAAGCCCAAAACAACTTTAGTGACTAATAAACATGGAATTATTATTTCCTTCCCATTAACAACATTATGAACACAAACTAACAATAATGAATGTAGTATCTCCTTACCTCATTGTGATTGACACTCACATTTCGCTAAGCCAAATCTGCTAAATATTTGACATTGAGATTATTTAGTAGGTTAAGGCTAGTTATGGTTGAGGAGGGAGAGATCTCCAAGTGATCAGTGATTATGAAGGTAATTGTCTCCTTCACATAACCTCCCTCATTTCTTCTTGCGCTATTAGTGTTAGCCTTGTTAGAGGGGTTCTGCAATTGCACCCCATACGTCATCAAATGGTTACAGGCACAACAACAACCACCCCGAGTGGACATATATTGGGTAGTACCACTGTAACCTTCACACTGATAACCACAAACGTAATAAACAGTGGGATACAATTGTATTCTAACGATGTCATTAATATGGGTAGCGATAATATTTGTCTCCAGTAAATGGGATTTCTCGACATTTATAAACATAGTCTGAAACTTGTCTACGTTGTTGTAAAGGTTCGTAAGACAACCAATTCTTGTTACATGATTCAATGCTAAAAGTAATTTGATAACAACAACAATTGGCAACGTGAGAAAGTTGAAGAGAATATCTACAAAATCATCTCCTTCCCATTCTCTGTATGTGTAGGTAATTCTATTAATCATGCCATGGTTAAATCTTACTTCCAATATTTTCTACCTTGAAGTTATTAATAGACTAGATGTTGGGTATGTGTTATATTCTTTGCTTGACTAGACCTAGTCTCTGCTACATTGCGTCGGGCGCGCAAGGGGGTTAGCGCCCCCCCCCTTTAGGGGTTGTAGGGGTTTGGGGGAAGTGCCCCCCATTTTTTTCCCTTGAGAAACATGTCGCCTTTTTTGCCTCATTTTTCATGTTGCTTCAATTTTCATGTCCATTATTGGGCGATTTTTTGGCACATGGTTTTTGCCGATGGTTTTTCTATTTCCAGTTAAGGAATTAAGGTTGTTGACTAATCTGGGTCATTGGATTAGGGTTTTGGATGTCCCTGGATCCTATATGTATATCATATTGTAAACACTGTATGATGTGAATGAATATAGAATATGTTGGTTTTCCTGGTTTGGGTTTCTAGGGGAGAAATATCTGTTTAATGTGTGTATTTTCCATTGTATATTTTTTGTTCTTTTATCGAAAATATGTTTGCAGTAAATAATTGTACAAGGTTAAAATCTACATTTGGTATCAGAGCAATTATTGGCTTCAGGGGGATGCATTTGTGGTCAAGGGTTTGGCTCGGGACTGTTATAAGCCTTGTTACCGTGGGAGAACTATGGTATTGATTCTTCGAGTGAAGAGAAATGGAGAGCAGTTCGAAAATGGAGATCAAGAAGTTTAATGGGAAAAGTTTTGAGTTGTGGAAGCTTAAGATGGAAGATCTGTTGGTGGATAGAGAATAGTGGATCGCGGTGGATCTAGGTACTGCACCTACATGAACTTTAGCAAATGAATAGAAAAAGTTGGATCATAAGGTGAAGAGCACAATCCGACTATGTCTCTCAGATTCAATATTATTGAATGTATCAAAGGAAGCTACAACCAAGGATTTATGGAATAAGTTGGGGAAGTTGTATCAGACTAAGTCCTTAGTAAATAAACTATTCTTGAGAAAGAAGTTGTATAACCCAAGGATGAGAGATGGAGACTTGGTGTCAGATAATTTGAACGCCTTCAATACTGTGGTAAGTCAGTTGGTATCTGTTGAGATTAAAATTTTAGATGAAGATAAGTATATCAATTTATTTTTCTCTTTACCAGACTCGTGGGATAGTTTGGTTTTGGCCATAGGTAGTGATACAACTTCCTTGAAGTTTGATGAAGTGGTATCATACTAGTTGTCAGAGGAGATGAGACAGAAGAACATGGAAGGACAAAGTACAAATTCATTATTTGCAAGAGAACGCTCCCAGGAAAGAAATAGATCTAAGGCCTCAAATGGGAGATCCAAGTCTAAGGGTAGATCTAAATCTCCCAGAATTTTTTTAAAGGTACACTGGAGATGTGGAAAACAAGGACACTACAAGAAGCAGTGCATATCCAAAGTTGAGAAAAAGAATGGATTTGAAGAAGCTCCTTCTACAAAAGAAAAGACCTCCAAGGAAGAAGGAGGGGATGTGTACTTGGTTTCTTCAATCACACATGTAGATCATGAGGCATGGTTGGTTGACTTAGGTGCATCTTTTCATATGACTCCCCACAGGGAGTGGTTCTATGAATATGAAAGGTATGATGGAGGTAATGTTTTCCTCGGGGATGATTCGACAACCAGAATCATAGGATGAGGAAAATTCAAGTTGAGGCTCATAGATGGAAGGATTAGAACACTACCTAGTGTTTTGCACATCCCAGGATTTGATATAAATTTGATTTTTGTGAGCAAAATGGATGATGCAGGGATAAAAACAATATTTGAAAAGGAAACTTGCAGGATGGTTCGAGGAGCAATGGTGTTGCTGAAGGGAGTTCAGTTTGGAACTCTATATAAGCTGCAAGGAAGCACTATTAGTGATGGGTGTAATAGTTCCATTGTTCCTGATATTGGATTTGAAGAAGAAAAACTCCTACAGTCTCTGGAGAAAAGGTTATGTTGTGGCATCAAAGACTAGGGCATATCAGAGAGAGGGGTCTTCAACTACTACACGGTACATGCATAGTTGAAGGTATGTCTAGCTTCTCTCTAGATTTTGATTTCTATGAACATTGCATATATGGGAAGCATAATTGGGTAAGATTCCCCTCTGGTGCAAGAGGGCGTAAAGATTTTTACAGATAGTTGACAATGATGTGTTTGGATCTGTGTCAGTTCCATCATTGGGAAGATCTGTGTACTATGTCTCATTTATAGATGACTTCTCAAGGAATACTTGGATATACGTTATCAGGAAGAAATATGGAGTCTTTGACATGTTTAAAGAGTTTAAGGCTCTTATTGAGAATCAAACAAAGAAAATAATTAAGGTGTTGAGGAAAAATAATGGTGGAGAGTTCCGCGGGAATGAATTTGAAGAATTCTGTAAGAAGTGCAATATAGAAAGGCATAAGACTACTCCATATACAACTTAGCAGAATGGAGTTGCAGAAAGGATGAACAGGACGTTGATGGAAAAATCAAGGTGCATGCTCAATGGTTCTGAGTTAGGGCGAGAATTCTGGGTAGAGGCAGTGGGTACTTTATGTTACCTAGTCAATAGATCACCCTCATCAGCACTAGATGACAAGACTCCACAAGAGGTATGGACTGGTAAGAAACCTTCTCTCACACATCTCAAGTTATTTGTTTGTGAGGCCTATGTTCATGTTCCAAAGGAAAACATGAGTAAGCTAGATAAGAAGGATAAAAATTGTATCTTTATTAGGTATAAAGATGGTCTCAAAGGGTATAATATTTGGAACCCTGAAACCAAGAAGGTTCTGTATAATTGAGATGTGGTATTTATAGAAATAAAATTTCTTGTCAAACATGATGTCCTACCAAGTAAGGAAGAACCAGAGAAAATAGATTTTGATTTAAACGATGATGAATCAGACTCTACATAAGAAGAAGAAGAAAAAGAAGAAGATCCTCATACTCCAATATTGAGAAGATCGGTTTGGGAAAGAAGGAAACTAGAAAGGTATACTCCATCTAATTTTCGTTCAAATTTTTCTTTGTCTATTATTGATGATGATCCTAGAACTATTAGGGAGGCTATGGATTTAGAGGATGGAAAAATATAGAAAAAGATCATGGATGAAGAAATGGAAACCTTTGATAAGAATGAGGCTTGGGATCTAGTGGATTTGCTGACCGAAAGAAAGCCAATTGGAAACAAATGGGTATTTAAAAAGAAGTTGAATGCAGAAGGCAAAGTGGAGAAATACAAGCTCAGTTAGTAGCAAAGGGTTATTCTCAGGTTGAGGGAATTGATTTTGGTGAGATTTTTTCTCCTGTTGCCAAGTTAACTTCTATTATATTTATGTTATATGTTGTTGTTGCATTTGATTTTGAAGTAGAACATATGGATGTGAAGACAACATTCCTACATGGGGATTTGGAAGAAGAAATCTATATGAAGCAACCAAAAGGTTTTGATGTGAAGGGAAAGAAGGAGCTGATATACAAGATAAAAAAGTCCCTGTATGGTTTAAAACAATCATCAAGGATGTGGTATCAAAATTATGATATTTATATGCTGGGACTTGGCTTCACAAGAAGCAAAGAGGATCAATGTGTGTATTTTAAATTAATTGGTGATCATTTGATTTATTTGGTCCTGTATGTGAATGACATGTTGTTGATAGGAAACAACAAGGAGATTATCCAAGATGTGAAAACTCAATTTTCCTCTAAATTTGACATGAAGGATCTTGGTGCTGCAAATTTCATTTTGGGAATGGAAATTAAAAGAGATCGAAAAAACATGAAACTCTGGTTAAATCAGAGAAAATATGTGGAGACAATATTGCATAGGTTTAATATGTAGGAATGTAAACCAATCAGGGTGCCTATTACTGTAGGTGTAAAGTTATCTGCGTATCAGTGTCCCAAGACACAAGAAGAGGAGGAGGACATGTCTCGTGTTCCATATGTGAGTGTGGTTGATAGTTTGATGTATGAAACCGTATGTACTAGACCAAACATTGCACATGTAGTGGGAGTTTTGAGCACGTATATGTCAAAACCAGGGAAGGAGCATTGGACAACAATAAAGAGGGTTTTCAGGTATTTGTGTGGCACTGTTAGCTATGGATTGTGTTACCAAGGAAGACCAGGATTGGACAAAGTGTTGGACATACATGGATTTGTGGATGCATACTGGGATGGAGATATGGATCATATGATATCTACAATCGGGTATGTGTTTAACCTGTTTGGAGGAGAAATCAGTTGGATGAGAAAAAGAGAGTATGTAGTGGCACTTTCAACTACATAAGTTGAATACATGGTAGCCACTCATGCAAGAAAGGAAATAGTATGGTTACAAAGATTATGTTCAGGTATTGGGTTGGTACAACAAGCTATAAGGATATATTGTGACAGCCAGAGTGCAATTTTTCTGGCGAAGAACCCGACTTATCATTCAAAGACAAAGCATATTGATGTTCAATATCACTTTGTGAGAGACATGGTTGAAGAAAATAAAGAGTTGTTGATGAAGGTGGACACTTTGAAGAATGTTTTAGATTCATTAACAAAATCTGTGAGCATCGAGAAGTTCTCTTGGTGTAGAGGATCTATTGTTTCCCTAGATTGGTGACTATGTAACCTTGTAACCCCCTGTATGCAAAGAAAACAAGTGGGAGAATGTTGGGTATGTGTTAAATTCTTTGCACAAATAGACCAAGTGTTTTCCACGTTGTGTCGGCCGTGAAGGGTGGTTTTAGGGGGGGTCGTTAGGCCCCCCTGCACATGGGTTCAGGAGCAACACCCCCGATTTTTTTTTTTGTCTAAGGAAATTTGTCTCCTTTTTCGCCTCATTTTTCGTGTCCATTATTGGGCAGATTTTTGGCACATGGTTTTTGCCGATGGTTTTTCTATTTTCGGTTAAGGAATTAGGGTTTTTGACTAATCTAGGCCATTGGATTAGGTTTTTGGATGTCGCTGACTCCTATATGTATATCATATTGTAAACAATGTATGATGTGAATGAATATAGAATATACAAGTTTTCCTAGTTTGGGTTTCCAGGGGAAAAATCTCCATGTAATGTGTGTATGTTCCATTGTATATTTTCTGTTCTTTTACTGAAAATCTATTTGCAGTAAATAATTGTACAAGGTTAAAATCTACACTAGCCCATATCATTACATTTATGCTTGTGCATTGAAATATTGTTTTGGCCCTTAAACCCCTTCTAGAGAATGGGATCTACGAGAACATTAGGTATTCCAAGAAGGTGGTAGATGGTGTGTTTCATATTGCAGACCTAGGGTATGCAACGGGGATGAATATTCTTCTCACAACCAACACTATCGTCACAGCTGTGAAATCAAGAAACCTTCACTTCCATACAACAACAATAAGCTCGCTCAAGGTAGTGGAAGAAGGCAGTGTAGCAACTACGAACGCGGTGCAATGCTTGTTACAAAGCCTATAAGAGGGTGTAGGTTGCAGGTTTGATGGCAGTCCTGATCCGATTCATGAGGCCTATGCATGTAGATCGCCACAGATAGGCATCGACTATAACAACTATCATTAACTACAACGATTGGACAAGCATCGACTGCAGTACTTTACAAATTGTATTTAATTAAAAAATTAATGTACGTGTCCACCTCCACAATAAGGGATCGAAGTTGAAATCCAATAGGGAGCCATACAAATATTAGTTTTGAATTTATTTTAATTTCAATATAATTTTTATTAAGAATTCTCTATATTTCGACCTTAGAAATGTGAGTAAAATTGAAGTCAACTACGAACTAATAGGGAGTCAATGCCCGACTCATTGCTATAGTCCCTGGGCCTTTGACAGAGACTAATAAATTACGAGTTATTATAATAATATTGTGCAACATTATATTTATTATTGTAATTAATTTTAGGTTCAAAATCATAAAAAATAACTTCTACTTACGAAAGGTCCACTTCACCACCATAAATCAATAAAGTACATATAACATTTTGAAGTGATTTACATATAAAGTTAATCATAATATTTTACAATGTTATTCATTCATTAAAATTGGCAATAAATAATGATATGAATTATCAATTAATATTAAAAATACAAATATTAATATATACTAATTACATTCATTAAAATTGGTAATAAATAATGATATGAATTATCAATTAATACTAAAAATATTAATATTAATATATATTAATTAATAGTAATCATCTTTATGATGTTTCAATAGTTAATTCTCTCAAACCTTTATTACTTTCATTTGAAATAATTATTTAAATTTTATATTAATATTATTTATTTTTTTAAATTAATTTATTTTTAAATTTTAAAATTATATATAAAAATAAAAGTTCAAATTTAATAATCAAATTTTACTAATTTTAAATCATAATTAATTTAATGGACAATTGAACGGAGCTAGGGTTTGACAGTCAAGATGAGCTAGGGTTTGACAATCGCGACCACAACAAAGAGCAACATGAGCACCAAAGGGGGGGGTAAGAGGACCCCCTCATACAAACAGGTAGTGGTGGACAGAGGGAAAGGGCCAATAGGCGTAGTTTTCAAGGCACCAACGATAGGAACCTTGAGATCAGACCCAGGGAAACGACAAGAAAGAAACCAGGACAAAAACGAGAGCATGGGAGAAGAAGCTAAGGAAACTCAGAGTGAGGCG